>JACWBX010003194.1:26083-40661 GCA_014622435.1 Polypedilum pembai
TACTGCTGGAAATGGTATCTAAAAAGAGAAAAATTAATATTTAAAAATTAAAAGCATGAAATTTCACTTCTTCAACTGATGTTATTCTTCCTTCCATTGTAATCTTTATTTTATTTAAATGTTCTGTTTTATAAACTTGAATAACTGCAAAATATGAACAAGCTATGGCAGAAATGAATAAAATGAGCCAGTAAAATCTGAAATGATATTAAGAAAAATTCAAAGGAGAAGAACTCTATCAAAAATTCTAACAAAATAACAAAAAATCTATCAAATTAACAAAAATTTTTGTTAGATTTTTTGTTAGTTTCAAACAAAATTTTTGAGTTTCAATGGTTACTTTGTTTTCACTATCAAGAGTTCTAACCCCTTGGAAAAATTATTGAGAATCTATTTGGTTAAAACATTACGCAAAAATTAGCAATTTTAGATTTTTCCTGCTTCTGTTATATACAGTCAAATTTAAAAATACAACGACGAACTGTGGTAAATATTTTATATGGAAAAGTTTGTCATTTAAGCAAAATTAAAACTAAGTTTTTACCTTTTAAGACCTAATATAATATCCAACAGTTCATTACCTTTCAAAATATGATTTTTGAGCATCTCCAATTTGAATCAGTCCATGAATTGACGAATTTTGTAAAAATAAATTTAAAAAATTTCTGTCTCTTATGTGATTTTGAACTGGAAAAATTTGATTTTCTTTTTTCCAAAGGTTTTTCAAAATTGACTCAAAAAATATTAAATTAATGATTTCAAAGCAAGAAAGAACTGAAAACCCAGCAAAAAGTCCTAAAAATCCACCAATCATTGAAAAGAAACTGAAAGTTGTTTGCTGATTACGACGACCCAATGGCAAAACTTTTTGAACTGCGAAATTTACATAAAGTTTAGGTTCGTCACGTTCTCTGAATATGAAAATTAATATTTTATGAAAAATCATGAAAGTTAATATTTTAAAAATTTCTAACAAATGATAACGTTTTGTAATCATTTCAACATCATATTCAACTCTTTCACATGAATTGTAACATTCACAACTTCTTTTTGTGACTTGAAATTCATTTTCGACTGCTCTGAAGCATTTTTCATCTTTAACTCCACAAATTTTTGTTTTTGAGCCACGAACCATGAAGAATTGTACACAATTGCAAAATTTTAATGTCAAATTTGCTAAACATTCATGTTCACAATTGACTCGATTGTAATTAACAAAATATTTCAATTGACGTTCATTTGGGATGTAACATTGACGACTAAAAAAGAAAATTTTAAATTATATAATTCTCAAATTATGAACTTTTAACTTACATTTTAGCTTTTAATTCTGACAAAGAGTCATCAAATTTGTAAACTCTTGGTGTAATTAAAAGTCTTGTTTCATAATTTTTAAGCATTGAATATTTTTGAGCATGATCAGATAAAATTTCATATGGTCCATGAAGTGCAAAAGGTAAACCAAAATAAACAGTTTTTGGAACAACATGATCTAAAATATTATAAAATACTCCACTTTCATATTTAAAAGTTTTCATATTAATCTAAAAAATGAAGTTAAAATTTTTAAAATATTACAAAGTAATGTTAACTGCTTACTTCATTTTGATAGTATGATTCATTTATGTAAATATAATTTTTTCTTGTTGCTAAGTAAAAACCCTTTTCAATGGCTGAAACTGCTTTTACTGGATTTTTCAAGATTAAGAAGAAGTTTTCATTTTTTCCTAAATATTCTCCAACACGAATAAATTTTGTAAAATTAAAATTAGTCGATAAGCTGAAAATAAAAATTAAAAAAACTGAAAATATTTAATGTAAAGAATAAAATTTTACCTTTGAAAATTAAAAATTTCACTTGGATCATCAGGAAAATTAAAAGTATAACAAAATCCAGTTGCACATAAAACTTCAGTGAAATTCATTGTCACTGATTCTGCCCAATTTCCATAAATTCTTTCAGCAATATTTGAAAAATTTATTTTCTTTTTCAACACCCACAAACTTGGAAAATCATCACGCATTCGTTCGATAAAATCATCAGTTGGAATGCTGACATTAAATTGTGACATGAAACCATCACGTGCAATTAAACTTGCAATTTGCATTCGTTTAAGTTCAACCAATGTAAAATTTTCAAGGTTAATTGATTTACTTTTTATTTGTTCTTTTATTGTCACATAATCGAGTCCAATTTTGAGTGGAGTTTTAAGAATCAAACCAGGTGTGATTGAAATTGATGGAAAGAAAATTTCAGATGAAAATACAACATTTTGATCTGTGTAAATTATCGTTGGATTTTTTTGATTGTCAAGTACAAGCTTGTAAATAAAATTTGCAGTCAAAACCATTGAAGTCAAAATTGAGAAAATCCAAAATATTCTAATATTTAGGAAAAATTATTAAATATTTTAAAATTATTTTACAATTTACTTCTCAATAAGCCATCTTTTAGGCTGAACAATGTAAGAAAAACCATGAATATTTGTCACAGTACAAAAAGTTTTCAACTGCTGTTTAATGCTTTTGAAAGCTTTCATGATTATTTTAACAATGATAAATTTTAAAAAAAATGCAGAGAATAAAGTTTGAATCACGATATAGTTCATGCAGTATTCAAACGAATTTTCTCTACAGAAAAAACTTTAAAGTTGAAAATCACGATAAAAGATAAAAGCACACTGGCTATTTTTCTATCATTGATAAAAAAAGCAAAGCAAAAAATTGATATCATGATGGTTTTTTATAACTCCACTATTAAATGTATGGTTGTTTAAAATGAATAGTCCGATTTGAAGCACAAGCAATTTATTCATCATTTTGACTATACGACAAAATGAAGTCTAATAATGATTCTTATAATATTCGTCAGAAAAATTTTCACTATTTTAGTAGACGTTTTGTTAATTCTTTAGAATGAGATAAAACCACTATGAAAACTATTTAACCAAATATTTTTAAAAATTTTACTAAAAACAATGAATTTTCACATATTTAACATAATTCATTAAATAATTGCAAAAAATTTTATTGCTTTCATGATTTTTAGAGCAAAACAAATTAATCATAGTAAAAACTGTAGAAAAAAACAAATTTGTATGAAAATATCAAAAATGTTTTATTTTTCTGAATTGATGAGGTTCAAATCTCATTACATTAATAAAACAATAAATTAAAATAAAAAATTTATTATACTGTTGACACCAGAGTTGTTAATCTACTGGTCCATAGCCAGTAGACAAAAATCTACTGTAGCCATTTGGCTATTTTTTGAAAAACAGCTTTTGACTACAGTGTCCATTTGGCTAGAGTAGCCAAACGGATACTGTTTCGATTGGTTACTTTTCTAAAAGTATCAGGCTATTTGGCTACTGTAGCCAAAAGCTACAAAGTAGATTCTACTTTTACAATTCTGGTTGACACACAAAGTGTATAAAACAAGTAGTTACAAGTAAATAGTAAAAAAAGATTAATTTTTAAAATTTATAAGCAAAATTATTTAATTCAAATTCATCATTGTTAATAAATTCATCAAATTTTTCATTTTCATCAATACTCATTTCTTTCTTGTAAGATCCAGTTTCGCCTTTTCTTATGAATTGAAAAATTTCTTTAGTTGAACCGTTTGTAACTTGAAAATTGCATTGCGGATTTTTCTTCATTGAATCAAATGAAAGATGGACGCAAAGTTTTTCTAATTCTTGTTTAGAGTAATTTTTATCCAAAAATTTCATCACTCTTTGAACTTCAATTTCTAAATTTTTCTTCATGTCTTCATAAAACAAAAACAAAACATTTGAATTAGTTTTTGATAATTTCCAAAATTCCAAAGTAAGGCCATTAATGGGTGCAAACAAAACTTTGTTATTTAAATATGCAGTTAAAAAATCTTCTTTTGAACCTTCATATCCTTCCAAATGACGATAATGATGAAAGAATGAAATCGCTGCATCTTTTGGATTACGAGCTATGTAAATTATCTGTAAAATTAAAAATTTTTATCAATTTAAAATTTCATTAAGTTATTTTTCAATGCAAAAGTCGTCTACGAAAACACTGACGTAGACTTTAGGCACATACATAATAACAACTGTGCACTTAAATAAAAATTGTTTCTAATGGTAAAATCTTTCAGGCTAAGTCACTCAACTATTTTTAATGATCTTTTAATTATAATCTTTTCATGTTTGATCGTAATCCTGTTTTCGAGTATCCTCGCCTGAAAATTCTTTTGAAAACAAACAAAAAGTGAATTTACTTTAACTTTAGTATTAGTAAAAAGTTCATAAGGCAGCAAAAAAGATGGCAAATGTGACTTTATAACTCTTGGATTTTCTAAATTTTCCGCAATTTTTATTGAGTCATTGTCAATGGAAGTAAAGATTCCACCACGTCTGAAAAAAAGCAATAATTAAAAAATATTTATTCCATTATTGCTTATATTTACTAACTCAATGAATGGAGCACGATCATTTTGATGGATTTTTTTCGCTTTCTCAAAATCAAGGTCATTCATTAAAAGCCAAACCAATTCAATCAACCAAGTTGTGCCACACTAAATAAATTTTCAAAATTATTTTTTTATTTTTTGTCATTTAAATTATAACTAACTTTAGGAAAACTTATAATCCAAAGGTCATCATCTTTAACTTTGAAATTTTTCATTCGATATAAAAAATTTGAATTCACATACTTTTTTGGCAGTACACAAAAGTTTTTTTCATCTTCCAAGTTTGATATTTTCACATAACTTTTAAGTTCTGGAGTTTCAACTTTTTTACTAATTTCATCTTCTGATTCTTCTATTTTAAACATTTTTAAATCTGAAAATTTTTAATCGTTGCTTTCTTTAGGACAGAAAATATAAATAAAATATATAAGCACTCTAGATTTATGACTTAATAGATTAAATAGACATTCAGAAATGAATGATTGAACGAAGAAATTGCTTTTTTACGATAATAATATCTGTGCCACGACTTTTGATAGCTGAATAATATTTATAGACAATGAAATTTCTTTTTAGTGTATTTTTGCAGCTAATACATTTATTTTGGCTGGCCCATGGCTCCCGACTTACGGCTGCTTCGAGATTACAAAAATTAAAATAGCTAGAAACTTGAAGTTTTTGTTTTTGAATTGTGTATTCGAAAAATTGTATTAAAACTATAGCTCTTTTAGTAAAAGTCTCTTCCAAAAATTTTTTTTTTAAATAGGTACATTGATACGAATTATCAAAAAAATGTCAAAAAAAATTCTCATGCCTCGGTTTCGGAATTTTTACTCTAGTTTATCAAAAATTTAATCATAAAATTAAAGATTAAAGCACTTCAATTTTTTCAGTTAATACTCACATTAAACGCTATTGTTTGTTTTTAAACTGAAACATAACAATATTGAAAATAATATTTTATTTTGTTTTTTCAATTTCTGTTCTTTCTGAAATTAACTCAAAAGCTAGTGTGCTGAAAGCATGCAAATGAAAAGAATAAGTTATTTTTAATTACACAGATCACTTAGACTTCAATAACATACCAAATAGGGTAAAATGATATTTGGTTGAAATCTGAGAAATATCTTAATGATGCCATAGTAATGCCTAATAATCTCACTTAATTATACCTGCAACAAATACTGCAATTGCTATGTAACTCATATCATGTAAATTATTAAAAATGATTAACTTGGCCTACATATTAGTCTGCTGATGATCAGCTAAATCAGCTGTTTGCTTTTCATGATCTTGATTGATTTATTATTTAACTAGCATGATTTATTTTATGTATGATAGATCATTACGGGCTCAATAACAAAAGAAAAACGAGAAATAAAAATTATTATTATTAAAGAAGAAATTTTTGAAATTTTTGTACTTTCACAGCAGTTTATCACTTTTGCTACATTAAAAAATTATCTATAGGCAAACGCAAAAAAATTTAATATTGTTGCCTATTTTCATGGACATTAATATTTTCAGTTTCTTATAATAGCGAAAAATAGTGATAAAAATGGTCTTGAAATAAGATCCAAGATTCAGTGTTTATTATAACTATGTGATAGTCTTTGATGAAAATTTTTCATTTAATAATGAAGATTTAATAAGTTTCTATTAAAAGATTTATTTTAGATTCTTTAAATCATATGAATAAATTAAAAATTACTTATTTGGAATGCCGTACATACACAAAAATTATAAATTTATTTCATTCATTTCATTGTTCAATAAAAATAATACAAAAGACAAAAACTTTTCATAAACTCTAAAAAAAAAAAATAAATGCGATGTGTGTGTGTTTGTGTGTATTTAAGCAAGTGGATTTTTCTTCATTAATTCAATGTCTGCAGCCATCATTTCTTTGACAAGTTCATCAAATCTACATTTTGGCTCCCATTTCAGCATCTCTTTAGCTTTACTTGCATCACCAAGCAACAAATCAACTTCAGTTGGTCGAAAATATTTTGGATTAATTTTTACACGAACAATTTCTGTGCCTTTTTCAATTCCAACTTCATCAACTCCACTCCCTCGCCATTCAATTTCTTTTCCAATATATTGAAATGCTGCTATCACAAATTCCCTAACACTGTGCGTTTCACCTGTTGCAATTACAAAATCTTCAGCTTTGTCCAGCTGCAACATCATCCACATTGCCTCAACATAGTCTCTTGCATGACCCCAATCACGTTTCGAATCTAAATTTCCAAGTTCAAGAACTTCTTGCTGTTTCAATGAAATTTTTGCAACTGTTCTTGTAATTTTTCTTGTAACAAAATTTTCACCACGTCTCGGTGATTCATGATTGAAAAGAATTCCATTGCATGCATACATGTCGTAAGCTTCACGATAATTCACAACAATCCAGTATCCGTAAAGCTTAGCAGCTGCATAAGGACTGCGTGGATAAAAAGGAGTTTTCTCATTTTGTGGTGTTTCAAGAACTTTTCCATACAACTCTGATGTCGATGCTTGATAAAATTTCACTTGCTTTTCAAGTCCACAAGTTCGAATTGCATCGAGAAGTCTCAAAGTTCCAACGCCATCAACTTCAGCAGTATATTCTGAGAGATCAAAAGAAATTTTTACATGTGATTGTGCAGCGAGATTGTAAATTTCAGTCGGTCGAACTTGCATAATTATTTTGACTAAACAACTGCTATCAGTCATGTCACCATAATGAAGTTTAAAAGAGGATCCTTCTTGATGAGAAAATGGATTTTGATAAAGATGTTCAATTCTGTGCGTATTAAAACTGGAAGAACGACGAATTATGCCATGAACTTGGTAACCTTTTTTGAGAAGAAATTCAGCAAGATAAGAACCATCCTAAAATTTGGTAAAATATTAAAATAATAAACAAATTTGACTGAAATAAATATTTTTATAAAAACCGGCAATATTTATTTTATTCTACAACTTTTACTTTTATTCGAAACTTTTTATTACCTGTCCTGTAATTCCTGTTATGAGAGCAACTTTTCTTTTACTTTCACTTGCTGAGGACATTGTTGTTGATGACTAATTTAGGAAAAATTCTGATTAAAAAGTACACGTAAGTTAAAATTTGGCTCTTCAGTGTTTTTTGCTTTTGTAAACAATTTTCAGGGCGTTGGTTTGTGTGGATGATCTAGAATGAAATGAAATTTCAAGTTGTTTGTTTTTACTTGATGAATAGTTTTGTGATAAAAAGAAAAAAAAAGTTAATTTTTGTTTTAAAAAATATTGAATGAAAATTTTTAAATTATGTTAAAAATATTAAATAGTTTAATTCTTATGCGACTGATTTAAAAATTTTAAAGCGTTTTTAGTTAAGATTAGAATGATAAATAAGAAAGTTTCAACATTAAAAGTTCTTATAAAATTTTTAAAAGAAGTTAAATTTATTGAAAATATAGTCTGAAAATTTTTCTAATATAATTTAGAAAAACTTAAAAGTCTATGATTTCGTATATAGGAAATTTACTAAAAACCAAAACATTTTGATTTTTTGTTGACTTCAAATTTTCTTAAATCAGCTTTTTTAAACTGAAATTTTATTGAATCTGCACATTTTTTTAAGACATAAAACTTAAGAAACAACTTTTAAATTGTGAAGATTTATCTTTAAAAATAGAAATTTAAACAAAAATCTCAAAAGTAAACAAAATTAGTCATAGTAAACATAAATAATTCTCAGACCTTTTGTAAAAGAATATTTCGTATATCACAGAGCACACAATTTAAGGCGCTTTTGTTAAAAAATTTTCTAATTTACTTCAACTTGCTTATCATAAACAGAAACTTTGGACTTTCAAAAAAATTACTTTTCTATTGTTTTGATAAAATTGTGCAATGAAAACTTAAAACTTGGCTCTAAAGTTAAAATTTGTTTTAAATTTGTTACATTAACATTGTCAAAGGTCAAGAAATAAATTGAAAAAGAATGAGCAGTAAATTTGGAAATTTAATTGGAGCAATTGATGAAGGTAAAGAAATTGAACAAAAATGAAATATAATTTGTGAAAAGATAAGAAGTTAAAGATAAAATATTGATAAAGGTCATAAAAGTCACTCTCAAAAGTTCTAAATTAAAATGAAATTTTATAAAATTATAAAATTTTATAAACTTTTCTTTTGTTTTGTATATTCTTCATTATTTATTACTAAGGAGAAACTTTCAAATAAATGAATGAATGAAGCCGGTTTGAAAGAATTGACTTAGATATCTTTTTTGCGTCTTTATTAATATCTGTATAGATTTCATTTAGTTAATGAAAACTTAAAAGATTTATTGTGAAAATTCGCTTCCACAACTAACAAAAAATTTATTTAAAAATTGCATTAGAAACATTCTTTAATTTTTATTTTTCTAAATTTCTTCCTTCAAATTCAAATTTAATAAAAAATTTTCTAAATCCTTCTTTTAGGAACAAGTTCAGCTCGTTTCATAATTTTTAAAGCCGAAACAACTGAAATTATAACATCGCATCAGAAATCAGTCACTAACATTTTTCCACGCGAAGGTTGGTACGAACAAGAGCCACTTGAAATTATCAATGTCGTACGTGAATGTATTGAAAAAGCAATTGAAAAATTAATTGCACTTGGTGGTTCAGCATCTGATATAAAAGCTGTTGGAATTACAAATCAACGAGAAAGCACTGTAGTTTGGAATCCTGAAACAGGCGAGCCACTTTACAATTGTATAATATGGAGTGACATTCGAACAACTTCAACAGTCGATCAATTACTTGACAAAGTGCCAAGTAAAACTCGCAACAAAAACTACCTTAAGCCACTTTGTGGTCTTCCACTATCGACTTATTTTTCAGCTGTGAAACTTAAATGGCTTTTGGACAATGCACAATCAGTGCAAGCTGCTGTGAGAAATGAAAAGAAAGTTATGTTTGGCACAATTGATACTTGGCTAATTTGGAACCTCACTGAACGTATGCATGTGACTGATGTGACAAATGCAAGTCGAACGATGCTCATGAACCTTGAAACTCTTGAGTGGGATCCAATTTTGAAGAAATTTTTCGACATTCCTGATTGCATTGAATTGCCAACGATCAAATCAAGTTCTGAAGTTTATGGAAATATTGTCGAAGGTTCTTTAAAAGGAATTCCAATTGCTGGCTGTTTGGGAGATCAACAAGCAGCTCTTGTTGGTCAAGGATGCATGCAAATTGGTGAAGCAAAATGTACTTATGGAACTGGTTGCTTTTTACTTTATTGCACTGGAAATCATAATGTTGATTCTGAACATGGATTGCTAACTACAGTCGCTTATCAACTTGGTGATAAAGCTCCAGTTTATGCACTTGAAGGTTCAGTTGCTGTTGCTGGTGCTGCTTTAACTTGGTTAAAAGACAACATTGAATTGTTGAAAGATTATGATGAAATTGATGAACTTGTAAAGTCAGTTAAAGACAATGGTGATGTTTACTTTGTTCCTGCTTTTTCTGGGCTCTTTGCACCTCATTGGGATGCTGAAGCGCGAGGAATAATTTGTGGAATCACTGAAGATACACAAAGGGGACATATTGTTAGAGCTGCATTGGAAAGCGTTTGTTTCCAGGTAAAATTTAAATCTAAAGTTAAAAAAATTCAAAAAACTAACAATTTTCTTTCTAGGTCAAAGACATTCTTGATGCAATGAACCTTGAATGCGGCACACCACTAAATAAACTCAAAGTTGATGGTGGAATGACCAATAATAATTTTTTGATGCAAACTCAAGCTGATATAATTGGCTTAGAAGTTATCAAGCCAGCGATGATTGAAACAACAAGTTTAGGAGCAGCAATGGTTGCTGGTGCTGCAGTTGGCTTATGGGATATGGACATGAAAATCGAAACCAACTCGAGAAATTTTAAACCAAAAATTAGTGATTATGAGAGAGAAATTCGATTTAAAAAATGGAGAATGGCTATAGAGAGAAGTCTTGGATGGGATGAGAGTTAAAAAATTTACTTTTATATTGTATAGAAATTATGAGAAAATTAAAACAAAATACAATTGTTATTAAACTAAAAATAGAATTAACGATTTTTTCATATTCCAAACTCTTATGTCATGAAATAATTTTTTGTGTCAAGTTCAAGGTTACAATAAGAAATAAATAAATTTCATCGTATAACTAATAAAAACAGGTTTTGTAAGAATATAAATATAAATTAAGAGTTCGCAAAAGTTCAATGAGTTCCAGGGTTATTAACAAAAATAAAATTTAAAAAAAAAATTCAAAAAATTTCAAATAAATAGAAAACTAAACTACGATTTCAAAAACTTTTGAAATTTTTACTAAAACTTCAGAAATCCTCCTTTTTTTTTGTTAATTTTGGATGAAATTTTATCACTAGTCAAAAAACAGAATCTAAAATAACAATCTTAAAAAAGTTATTAAAAGTTAAAATCAATTAAAGTCCTTTATCATTTCTCTTAGAAGTGTTTATAAAATGATTAAAAAGGTGTAAAATTCAATTCAATTTTTGAACATCCTTGGATCTCTGTAATTTTTCATTTTAAAGCAAGATGATTTTTATTGCAGTTAAAGCTTTTCGATTAATTATTAAACGTTTCCATTCCTTGCTTGATTAATTTACTTTTCTTTCACCTTCATTCAGACTCCTAATCTCTGTACATTGAACTCTTTGTTTTGCTCTCAGTTCCTGTTCTTACTCAATAACTTTTAATTATCTTCTCTCGTTTCATTTATTTTCTCATTTTCTGTATTCAAATAGGAATGTTTTTTCTTTCAGTTTTATTTTAGCTCTCTTAAAGTTTTGACTGATTTTAAAATAATCAAAGGAAAAAATTCATTCTAGAAGGAAGAAAAATGACGAAATTTTTAATTTTTTTAAATGTTTTTGCTATTTTGGCAATAATAATTGCAGCTGAAGGTAATATTTTAATTAAATACAGTCTAATAGCAAGAACAAATTAATCATTAAAAAATTAGAAATAATTTATTGGTAAAGTATTTTAATTTCTCTTTCAAAAGACTCATTCACAGGTGATATTGAAAACAAACGTTTTTGTCCACCATCAAATCCATCAAACTGTCAAAATGTTCCTTTCTATGTTGTCAGCGACTCAACAAAAATTCAATCTGATAATTTTGAGCTAAATTTAGTCAAACGCGATGAATCTGTTAAAGGTTTTAAATTTTTCTTTGATGGCAGCGGTCTTAATCCAAATGTTGAATATTTGCCAATAAAATTGAGTCAAATATTTCCTAAACTTCAATTCGTTAAAGTCAATTATCAAAATATAAAAGAAATAAAGAAGGAAAATTTTGAAGGCTTAACAAGTTTGGAAAATTTGGAGCTCAAAGACAATGACATAAGAGAAATTGGAGCAGAAAGTTTTGATGATCTTCAACAACTTCGTTCTCTGAATCTTTTCAATAATAAAATCAAAAAATTTGATGAACTTTTACTTAAAAATAATCGAAAATTGCTCTCAATTGACATAAGCATGAATCCAATATCTGAGCTTTCACCAAAAACATTTGAAAATCAACGTGAACTTAAAGAACTCTCAATTTGGTCATGTGGATTAAAAGAAATTAATGAAAATTTATTCAAAAATTTAAACAAACTTGAAGAACTTGATTTGCGCTACAATGAATTTTGGCAACTTCCAGTTGGAATTTTCAATGGCTTAACAAACGTAAAATTTATAAATTTGAGTAAAAATAAAATTACTTATTTGGATGAAAGAATTTTTACTGAAAATAAAAATTTGGAGAAAATTTCACTTTATCAAAATAGAATTCATGCTTTGAGTTCAAAAACATTCGATGGATTGAAAAAATTAATCATTGTTGACTTGGGCTGGAACAAATGTATTGAGAAAAGATATGGTAGTTGGGATAAAAATGAAATTTTGAATCAAGCAAATATTAATGAAATGAAAGCTGATTTGGAAAGAGATTGTAAATAACTTTATGAAATTGGTTTTTAAAAATTTAAAATTGCAATTTTAAATGAAATATAAAAACTTGTAACAAAGGAGGGTTGGCAATAACACCCATAACCAATAATTCCACAACCAAAACGAAAAATAATTCGACAAACAGAAAGGCAATAATTTCACCTATAGTTGTATATGGAATTATTGCCCTCACTGAAAGTCAGTTATTTCACAAAAATTATTTTTTTTAATTATTACCCTTCCGTTGACCAAAAACTCAACGTATAAATGTGAGTGAAATTATTGGTCAACGAAAGCGTATTAACTCCACTCACATTTATTAGTGGAATTATTGTCCTTTAGTTAAAATTAAATTTTTTCTCTTTATGTCATATTATAATTTGTATCACTACGTGATGACGAAAAACAAATTGTGCAAATCTTGAGAGCTAATAGATAAGCTTATTTAACATTTATTAAGCAAGTAGGTAAGCAGAATTTGCTAACAGTCAATGTCTGGTAATAGTTTACATAATTATTAAATCTATTCAGATACATGCCTGATTAGTTTTTCGGTTTTTCTGATATTTTGTTCGTAGATAAGAGTCCAGAGCACACACATAGTTGTATGTGAAATTATTGCCTTTCTGTTTGTGGAATTATTGTTCGTTTTGGTTGTGGAATTATTGTCCTTTAGTGGAAATTAAATTTTTTGCTTATGTCATATTTTATTTGTATCTCTGGGTGATGACGGAAAAAATTAATACAAAACTTATGAGCTAATTGATAAGTTTGTTTAGCATTTTATTAGGCAAGTGAATAGGTAGAATCTACTAGCAAGCAATGTTTGAGAATAGCTATTAAAGTTTGATAATTATTAAATCTGCTGATGCCTCTTACTTTTAAATTTGTGATTGTAGAACCTTAAGCATGATCTGTAGTCATGTAACTTTAAAGGCAATGTAATTTGATCATGAAAACCAATAATAGGTAAAGACACCTAAAAATTTATATTTCACTTTTAGCGAGAAAAAACTTCAGAAAAATTTAAAATTTTCTTTAGAAGTTTCTGGAAATTTCAATTGAAAAAAAATTTATTTTACAAATATTACTTGAAAGTCCGAAACCGTTTTATAATGTAATTACAACTAATTATAATTCAACTAATTTTAGTTGATTGATTTTTTTATGAAATGATTAAAAAGAATTTTGTAGTGAAAAAATGATTTGGAAAAAATGATTTCTGAACTAATTTACTTCGGCGCTATAAGCGATCGAAGTATTGTTTTTGTATTTTCTGAAAATCTGTTTTTTTCCATTTTTCTCGAGACCAAAGCATAATTGACTTTTGGTGTCTTCTGATGAAAGTTGGTGCCTGAGAATACCGATCTAACACAAAAAATCGCTTGTCAATTGGACCTTACTGGACCGAGATATTGCCCAAAAACCGCCGTGGGTGTCCGTTCGTGCGTCTGGAGACACGATATCTCTTCAGGATTAAGTTTTTTGCAAAAATTTTTGCAGATTCGTGATCAGCGACCCAAAATTAAGGTCGTATCAAATTTTGGTGAAGATTGGTGCAAGTGAGGTGCATGGTGCCCATGGACTGCAGGCACTTGGGCATGATGTCAAAATCGATTTTTTCATAACATAGGAATATAGTATATCGTTGGAAAGTTCTTGATGCGTAGATTACGATGGCATAAACATTTTCTAAGATAGTGTCGAGCATATGCCATTGCATGCCGATGAATGGCAGTGCATGGTGGTCCGGCATGATGTTGGATGAAAACTTCTCAAACATCATGAAATGCAAAGAAAACATGTCAGAAGTAAAATTTGAGACACAAGACCCAAGTGCATGGACTTCAGGCACTAGAGCATGGTCTGTGGAAATATTCATAATATAGAGATGTTGCATATCGTTAAAAAGGTCATGACGCGTAGATCACGATTACATAAACATTTTTCGAAATAGTGTCGACCATAGACCAGTGTATGCCGGTCAATGGTGGTCCGGCATGAAGTTGATCAAAAACCTCCCAAATGTCATAAAATGCATAGAAAATATGTCAGAAATGATCTTTTGGACATAAGACCCTAAGGCATGGACTTCAGGCACTAGAGCATGATCTTTGAAAATTTTCTCAATATAGGGATGTTGCATACTGTTGGAAAGAT
>JACWBX010003196.1:0-22836 GCA_014622435.1 Polypedilum pembai
AACTTCACTATCATATAGTTAATTTTTAGCTCACTAAAACCTTAGTTAATTTTACTATAATTGTAGTTAATTTTGTACAACTATTAAAAAGTTAATTTTTACTATCACTTTGTTAAACATTTTAACTTTTTTATAGTGAATTTTACTTTGATTTTAGTAAATTAATTTTTCGAAAATTTAATTTTATGATAGTAAAATTTACCAAATCAAAAGTAAAAAATAATTTTCAATTTTACTTTACTTCATAGTGAAATTTAACTTTTGTCATAGTAAATTGCGATCACCCATCTAAGTAAGAATTGTAATTGATGTTGCTTAACTTCCAAATTCCGCTTCGCTGATGAATTTCCAAATCGCTTTTTTTCTCCTGATCAACAAATTGCGAAAAGTTCTTTTTAAATCTTTTTCTTAAATATAATCATTTTTAACAACTAAAAGTTATTTGAAGATCTCAAATTTTCTGAATAGAATAAAAATTAAATTTTCATTTGTGAAAAGAACTCATTAATGATAAAAAAGAAAATTAATTTTTTGATCATAAATTTTTTTCTTATTTCATTATAAAAAGGTAAAATCAGCTATTACATAGTGGTGGACAAATAGCTTACTATGTAATAGTGAAGTTTTCGTATCTTATCAATTTTTATTTACTACAAATTATTTTTCACTTTTATCATAGTGAAAATTCACTCAAAAATAATGACTTTTCTTGTAGTGAATTTTCACTATGTGTAGTGAATAAAATTTTTACGTGTTTACTACACCAAAAGTGAATTTTTAGATCAAATAACTATTTTTTAGTAAAAATTTTTTTAACTTTTTTATTATTATTATTTAATAATAATAATAAACACTCTTTTTATTGATTTATATATGTTGGTTTTACATATGTATTGTAATAAATATTAGTCATTAACCCGTAGGTTTCAATACGTCAGCGACAGCGATATCTTGAAATGGCTTCGATGAAATGTTGTTGCATATTTGAGTGGTAAAGGGAAAAATTGCAAAAAACCCTCTTGTTGAATATTGGATTTCGTTGCTAATGAATCCACGAAGATGGTGACGGAAGGAAAAAGCAAATGGCATAAAAAACCTTCCTGTTAACTTACAGCTAACTTACAGACTAGATGAACGAGGTTCCTTAAGACTAATGACTATATATTACCATACAAAAAGCAGCATATATTTTTCTTGAGTTCCTTAATCCTAATAATTCAGTTGATAATTCATTGAAATTTACATTTTTTACACTTCTTAACACATTGTAGCTAACGGTGATTGCATTGCAATCGTATTGAGATTTGTTGATTCCCCACGAATGATCGACAAACAGAACAGCTTCACATCATATGATGTTGATGTCAATGCAGAGCAGCATGCCATATGATGAGGTTATGTTTTGCTCACCAGATCCAGATGTAATTTCGAAAAAGCCAACTTGAACTTGCTTTAACGCTTCAATATCTTTCTCCACGGATATTGTTTCAACTTGTCAGAGATTATTGGGCCTCGCTGGATCCAGAAAATTTTGGCGCCAAAAGTTGAGATGTTGATTTTGAAAATGGCAATTTTAGTCCATTTGCTTATTGATTTTGATTTAACTCCACAACTCTCTTCTTGGCGAGGTTGTGAGTTAATTGTATAGCTTATTGCGGAGTCAAAAAACTATTTAATTAATTTTTAATTCGCGAGTGAAAAAATTTGCGACCACACTCTTCGAAATTTCCGAGAGGAATGATTATTATTATTTAAATTGACAACTATTTGTATATAAAATAATTAAAAAAGTTTTTAAAAAAATTGTTATTTTCAAAGTAGGCTACGCATGACAGTCAACCATTTAAAAAGATTTAAAAATAAAAACTTAAAATTTTAATTTCATTAAAATTCATCACGTGATAAATAATAAAAAATTTCCATCCAAATATATTTCAAGGTCGAATTTCAGTTAAACTAAACTAAACGACGTCATAGATTGAATCATTTTATTGCGACTTATGTTTTTAATGCAAGAAGAAAGCAAAAAACATTACTAGACAATTGCATGTACCGTTTAACCGAAAAAAAAAAATTCCATTCACTGGAAAGGAAAATTTTCATCGTTCACTCAGTTGTTGAATAGTTTTTGAAATGTAACGGTTTTTCGGCTTGTTCATGGGAAGTAAAAAATCTTTATTTTTGCATTCCTTATTTCAATTTCATTCTTGTATCGTCATTTGTCTTGTAAGGAAGTAAAAAAATTGTGTAATAATGACAAGCAGAGCCGAACTTGAACAACTTAAAAACAGATTGAAAGACGACAGAGATGAAATTAAGGAGAAAATTGAAGACACGAAACAAAAGATGAGAAATTGTGAAGAAATCAACAAATCTGAGCTTGAAGCAACTAAGAACCGACTCAAGGGAGAAAGAGATGAAATAAAAGAGAAAATTGGAGAAGTCAAAAATCAAATTAAAATGAACAAAAAACAAGTTAAGGATGAGGCTATGGACTAAATTTTCAGAATTTTTTCAACTTTGAAATGTTTTAAAATTTTCAAATTTTAATTTTTATCTCAAATGCAATATTATTTAAAATTGAATAATTTCTGCTAAAATTAATCTCTCAATTCGATTAAATTAATTTTTAAGAAAGAAACTAAAACTCTTTACCAAAAACAATAAATCTTAGATTTTTTCAATCTACCAAAGTATTAAACAAAAATCTTAATTAGCTTTAAATTTTATATTGTGAAAAATTTAAAAGCTTAATATGAAATAAAATTTTAAAAAAAGGAAATTTCTAAGTTTTTGATTCTTTCTACTAAAATTTCAGAATTAAAATTTTGAATTTATTTAAAGTAATTAAAAGAATTCTAAGCTTTTGATTTTTTTTCCAAAAATTTTAAAATTATAAACAAAATTATAGCAATAATATGTTTCGTTAATTGAAAGCTAAGCTAAAATTGATATAAACAATAAGAAAAAAAATTTTGAAATTTTTTTTTATATAGCAGATAATTAAAATAATTTTTTATTATCTTATAAATTGATAAAATTTCTCAACCTTTTTCTGAATAAAATTATTTTGCAATTTTTTAAAAAAACTATTCTCATTTATTTATGTAAATTCCTTCTGGTTGTGAAGTTTTAAAAAAAAAGATGAGGAATAAATTTTGAACCAATCTTATTTAACTTAAGCCACTAGTAAACATATAAATTTTCAGAAAATTTTTATTTAAGATTTAAGTAAGCATCCTTTAAAAAATTTTAAATACTGATGTTTTATCAAATTTGATTACTGAATAATTTTCAATGTCTAAAAATTTTGTTTGTTCTCTGCAGTTACAAATTTTTCAAAAATTTCATTACCTTTTGCTTTGGTCTTAAAATTTAAACATACCTTATTGATAAAAATTTATTGTTTTGAGAAAATAAAAGTTTTAATTTAAAAATTGAATAAACTTTTTTTTTTAACTCTTTCAAAGTTTAAAAATTTAATCTTCGTAAAAGTTTTCTAATCACCATAACTTAAATGAATAAACTAAATGTCAAAATAATTGAAATGAAATAAAATAATTAAAAAAGGAAATTTTCTCGATTTTTCCTCATTTGGAAAATTCTTTCTTAGACAAAATCAATGAATTGCGATGTATTTCTATTTAGATAATTTGAAATTTGATGATAAACATTTTTTCATGCCAGATGTACAAAATGTTTGACTTTTTATTAAATTTCCAATAACTGGAAAGTAAAAAAAAATTTCTAGTAATTTTTTGTGGAATATTAAGTCTAGAATATTTTTAAAATTTAATTTCGTTTTAGTTTTGTTAGTAAACAAAAAAATTTCATTCGTATTTTGTTCTCCGTACTGAAAACAACGAAACTAAAAATTACAAAAAAATGTCAACAATAGAAGATTTAAGACAAACTCGTGATCGATTGAGAGAAGTAAGAGATGACACCATGAATAAGATTGAGGACATAAAAAATAAATTAGAAGAAGCCAAAGGAGAAGCAAAAGTTGAACTTGAAGACACCAAAAGCAAAGTTATTGAGGCACTAAATGAAACAAAAGAGAAAATTCAAAAAGCTAAAGATGAACATAAACTAAATTCATCTAATAAATATGAAACGATTTAAGAAGAGCGTTGAGAAAAGTTTTGAATTCTTTGCTTTATCAATAAGAATTTTTTTGTACTGATACGTAAAATTTTTTAAAAAACTATTTATATGACATTTATCAGAGCCCGAAGTCAATTAAAAAATTATGAGTTAAGTCAGCTGAAATTAGTCGACTTATGATAAAATTTTAAGTCGACTTCGAGCTCTGACATTTATTACTGATTTAAGATTAATTTATTTTATTTAAAACTCTTTAAATTTATTTATGAGAAATTTTAATAAATAAAATTAATTTTTTAACTGCAATTTTAAAGCTTTAATTATTGTAAAGAGAAGAAAGAAAGAAAAAAAACTTTTGTTACTGTAAACGAAAGAAAGAGAAATTGTTGAAAAATAAAAACAATGAAAGACTAATATGAATGTTGTTTTTCTTAATTAAGAGGTAAATCAATTGCCGAAACATGAGCTGAAAATAAAAATGAAATTGAAAATGTAAACATTATGTTTAAATAAAAAATTTCTCTACTTCTTAGGTCAAAAATTTATTAAACTCCTGGGGGGCCAAACAGACCGTTTTGGTACTTAATTTGAATTGGCGCGCTTTTTTGGTACTTATTTCAAATTAGGAACTACCGTTAAAAACATGCGAAATTACGCAACCAAATTCGAAATCTTTTGTTTTTCAAAAATATTTGTATTGATTTAGATAAATATGATTGAATCAATGTTTTTTAATTCATTTTGAACACTAATCCATTAATATCTATTTTGATTTATGTCAAAAAGTAGAAACAAAAATGCTTTTTTATAACGGTTACTTGAATTTTTTAAAATTTTGGCAGTTTTTCAGGTAAAATCGCAAAAATTTCAACTCAAAATTTAAAAAATTTAACCGAAAAAAATTCTGTTTGGCCCCCCAGGATTAAACTCAGAAGACTTAAAAAAATTCTTTCTATACGCATTTGTAATTGTTGTTAAGCAATGAAAGTCATTCATGCTCAAATTTGCATTTTCATTTAAATTCACTTTCTTCATATATTAAGTCGATATTGTTTTAATAGCATTATCAATTCCTTGGATATTTTTATTAGTGCATGTGAGACAAAAATTTAAATAAATAATAAATGAGTCAAGAACAAAATTACATCAATGAATTCCTGGAATACAAATAAAATTTATCAACAACACATATCAGTTTTCTATTTCATCTTAGATTTCATCACTCAGTTACATGATCCCTTGGCATCTAAGACAAAAACAAAATTCTTTTCTGATGATTAAATTAGAATGAAATATTTAATTAAACAAATTGTAAGAGTTATTTAGAAAAGAAATACAGTTTAATTCAAAAGTTATATTGGTTTCAGAGTTGAAAGCAGTCTGGCTGCGACATCCGATGGTTGTGTCAGCAATTTGACAGCTTTTCAACACTGTTTGGTTTTATTTCATTTTGCATTTCGTCAGCTACTCTAACTCTTTGTTAAAGACTAAATGAGAGCTCAATTTTTTTCAAGACATAAACAAAATTCTTTACTGATGACAAATTGAGAATGAAATATTCGATGCAAGGCTATGTAAGAGTAATGTAGACAAAATGCGGTGTTTAATTCAATTTTAGAAATGCTAAGTCTGTGTTTTAGTAACAAATTTTATTACTTTCCCTCTTCATCATATAAACAAATTCAACATAACGAACTTTTTAAAAAAAACACAAAAACAACATCTGGAAATTGGAAAAAAAATCATAAACAACTGGAAAACAATTTCCTCGATCTTCTTCTTTCTTCCTGTTGAACTAAAGCTCGAGAAAATTTCTAATGTCGTTTCAATGTTATGCAAAGAAAAAGTTTTTTACTTTCAGTCGCAAATTTGTTGTCTTACGAAAAAGAAGCTAAAAGAGAAAAAAATTCATCATGGCGTTTAATCATTTTATGAAACTTGAAACTTTTTTGTTTTGTTTTAAATTAGAATCTGGCGGAATTTTCATTGGCTCGTAAGTTTGAAATTTCTAATAAAATTTCTTAATTTTTAATAAATTGTGAAATTTTCTAATTGTTTTTTCTTTCTTCTTCTTACTTTTCTAGTGTCGGATTGTTTTGCGCAGTTTTCCAATTAATTCTTCACACAGGAATAATTTTATCACTTTTTATTGTTGAAGATTTTTGTCCTCAACATTATATTAAATTTCTTGGAATTGGAAATTTCTCAAATCAAGCCAAAGAAAATTTACAAAATATTTCACATATTGCTCATGAGAATTTTCAAAATGTCACAAATATTCATATTAAATGTGAACAATTTGGAAAAATTCGTAAGAAATTTCAAGAATTTTAAATTTATTATGAAATTTTAATTTTGGTTTGAATTTTTTAGCAATGGCTTTACTTATGATTGTTGCAATTTGTCTCAATGTAACTTCTATCATTGCTCATTACAAATTCATTAAAGGTGTTGAAGACGTAAGTAAAAAATACTTAAAAATAGGTTTCAGACTTGAACTCAGACAGTCAATTTTCAGCGCAAAAGCTTCTACAAATTGCATGCAAGTTGAATTACTTAATAAGGTCTTTAATTCACTCAGATTTTGTTTATTTTAATGCAATTTTTGACAAATTTATATCAAAGTCAATGGTTCTTAAAATTATCAAAGAATTTACTGAAACAAATAAAATCTAAATGGATTAAAGAAATTTTTTAGTAATGCAATTTGAACAAGCATTTGCGCAGTTACTTGACTAACTACGTTCAAGTTCGAACTCTACTTAAACAATTTTTAAAAAAATTTCAAATTGCTTGTACAAAATGTGGCAAAATAGAACCAAAGATGGTTTTATGAGGCCATATGCAGGGTTTTAAAAGTACGTACGCAAATTACCTACTTTTCATATTAGCGACGTACTTTCTTATTATTTATATAGAAAGTAAACGAGTACGTATAAATTTTTACAACCCTGGCCCAAATTAGACACAAAACACAAGTTTTTTCACCTTGAAATTTTTCTTTAAATTTTATTCAAAAAATTTGAAATTTTATTTCATTTCTTTTCAGTCTGATGGATCAAAATTCTCATTCGGAATTGGCTACTATAAATTTTTCATTCTCATTAAAATTGTTCTTATTTTTATATTTGGAATTGCGACAATTCTTACATTCCGTTTTATTTATCTTGTAATTTCTTGTTTATTATTTTTATTAAATGATATTTATGTTTATTCTATTATTGACACTTTGCGCTTCAAATATGACAAAAGCAATCCGGAAGTTAATGTTTTTATTACTCCTCATAATGGACTTTTGCCAAAGAAACGTGAAAGTATTCGAATTGATACAATTGGTGATTTGCATCATCAAGTAGAAAAGAAAACTTCGAAAACACTTGAGTAAAAAATTTAAAACAAACTTGATATGAAAAAGCACCAAAATTCATCAACTGTGGGTCACACAATAAATAAATTTGCTCAAAATTCAAAAAAAAATCATTTAGAGAAATTTTTGAAGAATTTAAGTTGAAATTTTTAAGAGAATTTTCTGTATAACTTTTAGAGAATTTTGTAGTAGTAAGAAAGAATTTTCTGCAAAATTTTTAGATATTTTCGGTTAAAATTAAGTTAAATTTAAGAGGAAATTTTTAGTTAAATTTCTGCAGAGTTTTACAAAAATTTTCTATAGAAAATTATTTTGGAAAGTTTCTGACAGAAATGAAAGAAAAAATTAAAATGAAAATTTTCAAAGAATGGAAAATTTTCTGCAAAAGATGAAAAGAATTCTGCGAATTTTCAATTTTTAATTGTCTGCTAAAATTTAGAAGAAATTTTTACAGATAGTTTTTTGTTGAATTTTGCTGTAATATTTGCAAAATTTTAAAAAATTAAGTCTAAAATTTTATAGAAATTATAGTGTAGAAAATGAGGTTTATCGAATCTTTGTGAAAATTTTGCAGAAAATTTTTATAGAAATTTCTGTAATTTCCAAAACTTTTCAAATCTTTAATTCTATAGATTTCATTATAATTTCTTTTATAATTCACAGAATTTGGTTAGGTTTATGACGAGCAGAAGAAGCCTCATTATGCCATATCGAAATTTTAATGAAAAATTGCTCAAAATCCAGAAAAGTTAGGTAAAAATTCAAAAACATGTTTTTATAACAGAATTCTAAGAAAATTTCACAAAAAATTTTTCAAAATTTTATCTGACGAAAATTTCACATATAAATTCATTCCAAAATATTTTTTTAAAACAAAGAACATTCTTGATATTCATAAATTTCAAAATTAAAAGAATTCACTAATAGAGTGTAAATTTTATAAATCTCATTGAAAAATTTTATCAAAATCAAAGCTCAAAAGTATTTTAGAAAGTAGAAAAAAGTAGAAAATTTAAGGAAAAGAAAAAGACAAATCAAAGAAAAAGGTTTAAATGAATGCGTTTCTTTATAATTGTTGAATAATATTTTAGTTGTTAGTTGAAAATTGAACTCTTTACTTAAATCCTCGACAAAGACAATTTATTAAAAATATTGATAATTATAAATTTATTTAGGTGATAAATTAATTTAAATAAATTAATTTTATAGTGATAAATTAAAATTCTTGAATAGTAAAACAAAATTTATAAATAATTTGATTTAAATTTTTGATTTTCGATAAATTCCATTTCTGGATCTCATACGTATACTTGAAGAATTTAAAAGAAAATTAGACTATAAATTGAATTTAAAAAACTTTTTGATCAATCAAATTAATAATTGATAACTCATAGCCAAAACACCAGAGCCCTAAGTCGACTAAAAAATTTTATGCTCAGTCGAGTTACATACAAAATTTTTAATCGACTTCGGGCTCTGCAAAATACTTGAGAATAAAATTTCTTTATCTCTGCATAATAATTATAAAGAAAATATCGAAAAAAATTCTTCCAAAAAAATTATCAAGTAAAATTTTAAAACTCATTGTCATAATTATCAATATCATAAATATTTTACACAAAACTTAAATTTTAAAAATATTTAAAAGAATTCAAATGATATTTAAGAAAGAAAAAAAAAAACAAATTAAAATATATTTAAATGTGTCAAAAAATCAATTCACATAAAAATATGAAATAAAATTTTGAATGTTTTAAATGAAATTAAAATTTTCGAGCTCTTTAATTCCTTAAGTAAAACTATTAGGAAAAAATTTATTCTTTTGATTGTGTACACAATTAAGTTAAAATCAGAGTCAGAAATAGTTTTTCAACTAATTTTTAGTCGAATAAAAAATAAAATAATAATCGACTAAATTTTAGTTGTTTTTTAGTTAAAAATTTTAACCGATTTAAATCAATTTTAGTCGACTAAGAAGAATTTTTGTCGAAAAAATTTAAACTTTAGTCGACTAAAATTGATTTTAGTCGGTTAAAACTTTCAACTTAAAAACAACTAAAATTTAGTCGATTAGTGTTTTATTTTTTATTCGACTAAAAATTAGCTGAATTTTAGTTAGTGGCGACTAAATTCGCCAACGGAGGACTTTAACAAAAATTTTCTATTTAAATTCGTCCTCGCTGTTTGAATAAATTAATAGATAGATGGCAAACTGAAATTTGAATTTATAGTTTCAAAGTCTTTTTTACCCATCCATTACGCATTATGAAAGAATAATTTAAAAAAAAGTCCGAATGACTCTAGTATTCGGCCATTTAAATACTATATAAAATTGTTCCATGATGTGAAATTAACAAGTGAATATATAAGTCTACTTTTTATTTGAGTAAACCTAAAACTTCACACTTTACATCTAAGAGAATTCAAACATTAATAATAATAAAATTAGTGCTGCATACTCGTGTGAAGTTAGCCCATCCCATCTTCGGCCGAAAGGACGTACGTAAAAACGTATGTTGTCGGCCGAAGATGGAATGGGCTAACTTCACATGAGTGTGTAGCAAAAGGAGTAATGAAGATCCCCGCACAACAATTTCACACGATAAAAATTGAATAAAACATGGAGTAACTTTATATTCTATCTTTTTAAAATATTTTGTATAAAAATGCAGTCAATCACAAGGCATAAAAGTTTACAATTTAGACAACAAAAAGATCTTTTAATTTCAATTAAATTTTGTTGAAAAATTTAATTGTCAATTCCTTGTATTCAATTTAAAATTTAATTTTCATAAATTCTATTTTTCAAAGAGTTCTTAAGTGTTGAAAGAATTTAAATTTCATTATTTACAATAAATTTTAATGGATTAGATTTGTCACTTACTAAATATTTACAAGTTCAGTTTGTTTTATCTTTTCATCAATCTCTTGACATTGTTTTAGTAAAATCTTTAAAGTGCTTGCTTTAAAGTGTGAAAAATATAACGTATAAAACTTCCAATCAGTTGAAAAACATTTCCTTCCTACGCACCACCTCTCTCTCGAATATTTTTTATGTCGTCTTAACTTGGCCTATAAAAATCAACATTTCATTCATTGCTCAGTTATTGTGTCAATAAGTACTAATTATTTTTTGAAAAATTACAAAATGCAAGTTAAAAGTAATTTTCGTAATGATAATTTTCTTGGGTGCTTCGATTTGCCAACTGGTGGAATTATTATTGGAACGTAAGTTAAACTTAATAAAAAATTTCGTTAAATTCTGAAATTTTTATTTAATTTTAGCATCGGACTGTATAATGCAATTTTACAAATTATCACAGAAACTATTTTATTCATTTCTCTCTTTTTTGTGGAAAGTTTTTGTATTAAGCAAAATTTCGCTCATAATAATTTTAACGTTGATGTTCTCACAGCAAAGACACAAGATGATTTCGAAGATGACACAAATATAACATTAGAAAATGCAATAAGTGATGAAATTCCATGTACAGAAATCAGCAAATTTCGTAAGTCATTAAAAAACTTCAAAATTAAATTTTTTAATGAAATTTTCTTTTTAGCCATTGGTTTGATTTTATTAGCTGGAATTTTTCTTAATATAATTTCTTTAGTTTGCCATTATAATGTGATCAAAGGTGTTGAAGAGGTGAGAAAAATTTATTTAGAAATAGATTTTAAATTTCTATTTTTAAATTAATTTTTTTCCAGCACAACTCATTGAGGTTTTCATGGACATTAAAATTTTATAAATTTTTAATTGGACTTCGAGCAATTATCTTAATTTTAATGACAATTTGGACTTTTTATTCAGTGAAATTTATTTTGGCTGCAATGTTTGTTTCATTTATATTTTTTACTGATATTTATTTCTACATGATCATCAACAAACTTTGGGAAACTTTCTTAATTGAACCTAAAATAACTGTCGTTGTTCAACCTGCTCAATCTATTCAAATGCCACCAATGCCACAAACACTTGATGATAAATTTATTAAAACAAGTGATGAATTTGGTGTGACTGAAATTAAATCAAAAGTTGAAGATGGTGAAAATAAGGAAAGTTATCGTTATCTCACTGAACCTGTTGCCTTATCATCAAATACGACTGAAAATAAATCCGAAAAACCGAAAATTTTAGAAACTATTAATGAAGTTTATTATGTTGATAATAGTTCAGAGAAAACTTCAATTTAAATTTTTTTTAGTGTTCTAAGACAAATAACTAGAGCCTGAAGTCGACTATAAAATTATACGCTAAGTCGACTAAATTTTAGTTGACTTCGGCCTCAGATAATTAGCTTTGATTCTATAAGTGATGGCTGTTGAAAAATAAATGATTGGGAAAAGGATTGTAGGGAAAAAGTTTCTAGAAAAGTGATAAATGGGGAAAAATTTTTAAGAAAGTGATAAGAAGGGAAAGCAACCGCTTAAAGATCTGTACAAAAGACATTTTGTTGTAAAAACTCGGTTGTTGTAATTTTTTAAAAGATCTGTAAATTATTTATTGACAAAAGATAGAAAAAATAATTTAAAGGGACAAGGGGGGCCTGTAATGGTCAAAATTTAAAGTTACTTAATATCTCAGATATCTTTCTTTAGCTAGTAAGTGAAACAAGACGAACTTATTACTTTTTTTATACAAAAGTTGATCTTTGAAATATTTAAAAATCTCAAAAAGAAATCTCAACTATTTTTTATATGAATTTACAAAAACTAACAAATTAAGATAAGAAAAAGACTTTTTAATAAAATAAAATGAATTTCATAAAATTATGAAAATATAAAAATTTCCACTTGAGTATAATAAATAAAAACAATTTGTAACAAATGCTTAATGTCGACATCAAAGTTGTTTACGTTTTATGTCAATGAACTTTTTTTTTTGGTGAGTTTCTATTTCAGAGTTGTTAATTTGGCTTTTCTTCTTGAACTGATCTTTTTGTAGTGCAAAATTTTTTTTATATGAAATAAAGAAATATTTTTGTGTGCTTTATTTGCCTTATTTGGATTCATCTTCTGTTTTTGTTTACGCGATTTGTTCATTAGAAGGTTTAATACAGAGCCCGAAGTCGACTAAAAATCTGTATGTAAGTCGACTTAGTATATAATTTTATACAGAGTTGTTAGGTACTACTCAAAAGGTACTAGTACCTAAAAAATGTTTTTTAAAAAATTTTCTAAAAGGCTTGTCTTGACCGGCAGTCAATGCTATAGGGCATGCAGTCGTGAATGGAATAGGTATTTAGGAAAAATTATGTGTTTATCATATAAACATGATTCTAATCAGTATTTTAAAATATTAAAATATATTTTACGAAGCTTCTTTGTATTTTTTGCCTAAATAAATGTCTAAAATAGCCCAAAGTAACTTCGAAAATGTCGCTCTGGTGGCCATAGGTTAAAAGTAAACATTACACGTTATACATCGTTAGAAAGGTCTTAAAATTACCTTTTTAACAAGGTATCAACCATATTTTACTGATAATTTAAACGAAAGTTATAAATTTTTGAATAATAAAACATTTGACACGTATCTTTTTGAAGACCTAGAATTCAAAAATTTTACAAATTTTTAATAAAAATATTTTTCTCATTATTCTTAAATTTCCTTTGTGAAAGTTTCAAAATTTCATAAAATTGAAAATGAATTGAAATTTGAGACCAAAATCAGTATATTTCTGATAGACTAAATTTTAATTTAAAAAGCTGATCTGTTAAGGGAAAACATACTTTTAACACGTCACTATTAGTTAACATTGTGAATTTTTCTTCTCTTTTTATTCTTATTAGAAGCTTAGATCATTTAAGAAGCTTTCCAGTTTCTAGCTGAGCTAATACGCTACCCAGTGAGAAATAATTTTTTCTGCCGGACTATAATTTTAATCCTTCACGAAGTCCGGCGGCCAGACTTGAAAATATCGGAAAAAAATTAAGAAAATTTTTAGTCCGACAGCCGTACTTGATGAAAGACGGCGGCCAGAATCCAAATATTAGGAAAAAATTACAAAATTCCATGAAATATCAATTTTTTTGTATATGAAAATTTGGCCGGATTAAGTTTAGTCCCGATCGGGAGAAATATTAGAAAATTCTGGACTAAATTTCTCACTGGGTAGCTTCTAATATTTTGCCAGTAAATTTTTGACCAGCCAATAATTTAATACCGACGAAACAACTCTGTTTTTTTCTAATCCGCATTCTTTTTAATGACGTTAATGATGTTATTTTTCTCTTTTCTAGAGCAATTTGTTAAATTGTATAAATTGTTACTCCATTACTAGAATTAAAATTATTTATGAATTATGTCAGAACTAATTGCTCAATCATGAATAAACAATTATTGATAATAAAAGAAAAAAGTTATCACGCCTTGGACTTTAATTTTTAGACATTTAAAATTTTCTTTTTAAATTTATTTGAGATTAAAAAGAAAATTTTTGATTTTTTTCTTTTCTAGAAATTTTGAATTTTTATTCTAGAATTTTTTTATATCGATTTGGAAATGAATTTCATAATATTTAACAAAAATTTTCCAAGATTTTTATGTTAACATCAAAAATTCAATGTTTAAGTTGTAATTCAATATGTTTAACATGCTTTCAAAATATTTTTTTTTCACCAAAATAAAGGCAACATTTAATAATTCACCATAATGGAAAGAATTCTTGTTCTTTTCTTTTACGCAAAAATTTTTACGAAGCAACTTTTGTATGTGCATTAGAAGATAATGTTCAGTTATATTTCAGATCTCACACAGTAAACATCTAAGTAATCATGGTATTTATGAAGTTATTAAGAGCCGATGATTTTCTCGGCATTTTTCAATTAGAAACAGGTGGAACTATTATTGGAGCGTAAGTAAAAATATTAAAATATTTTTTTATTTTCGTCATTAAATGAAAAGAAATTTAATTTATTGTTTAAAAATTCTTTAATGTTTTTAACACAAAATTAGTAATTTTTTTAAGTAAGTTGAAGATGCTAAGAAAAAAAAATTCTTTTTAATTTTCGCTCTTTTCAATATTTAAGGAATTTAAATAAATAAATTCAAAAACTGCTAATTTATTGTTAGAAAATCCGATCTTGTTTTAATACAAAATATATATAATATTTTTAAAAAATTTAAAGAACTTTACAGATGCTACGAGAAAATTTACTGAACTGCTTATTTTCTGAAGTTTTTTGTAAAAAATTTCTTTTAAATTACAAGCTTCATTGAATTTTAAATTTTATCTAAAACGCAATTATGAGTTAAATAATTTTTATTATTTTTTGTACTACGTAATATCTGATAAATATTTAAAAGCTTTTACAATTTGATATAAAAATATTATTACAATCAATTATAATTTTTAGTTGATTTTAAACTTTTACTTATGAGAACTTAGCAAACAAAGCAAAACAATCTCAAATAAATTTTTAACGGACAGAAAAGTCATTAATTTATTTATACTATATTTTATATTTTATTTTGAACACTTTAGCTAGTTTTGGACAAAATAAAAATTGAAACTGAATTTAACTTGACTATTTAAAAATACATTTCAAATTCCTTTCATATACGAATTTAGCATAATCTAAATGTATTTATCAGAGCCCGAAACCGTTTTGCTTTCTAGTCGCGACTAACTAAAATTCAACTAATTTTAGTCGATTATAAATAAAATACTAATCGACTAAATTTTATTTATTGACATTTAACAGATGAATTTAACCGGTTATAGTTTAGTTGATTTTAAGTCGATGTTTTTAATTGACTAAAATTTAGTTGGTCGACTTTAACCGACTAAATTTGAACTTTAGTCGAATAAAACTGTTGAATTTTAGTTAATTAAACGTTTTCAGACTCTGATATTTATAGTAACTCGAATAAACAAAAGTATTGAAAAATTTTGCTAAAATTTTTTCAATGATGGAAATTTTCAATTGGAAAATTAGAAAATTGCAGAATGCAGTAAATCTAAAATTCACAAATGCAGACAAATTTATTGAAGAATTTTTCTAGCAGAAACCAAAAGTTTCTTGCTCTTTTCTATAAAATTATAATTAATTGCAAGACAAATTAATTGTTGTTTTTGCCTCATTTGACCTCATCGTGTCCAAATATTTCGCCTTGGTTAATTGTTGATTGATTTTCCCTTGAAATTTTAAAATTTCACAATATTAAAAATTCTTTGTAAAAAACTTTTAAATTAAAATTTACACAATTTTTCTTTAATTTTAGGGTTGGATTATTCTACGCTGTTATCCAATTTGTCATCCAAACAGTTTTATTATTTTCCGTACTTTTTGTTAACAATTTCTGTCCACAACGCTATTTATTTGATGATGATACAAATATTCCACATGTTTCACAAGATGATCAACTTCATATTAAAAATTACACAAATTTTGCACAAAGAGGCTTACAAAATCTCACACATAAGGCTCAAGAAGGATTGCAGAGTGTCACAGATAATGAATATTCATGCACTTTTGTCACTAAAACTCGTAAGTTAAATTTTAACTTAAAATTTTCATAAGAAACTAAAAATTGCTTTTGTTCCAGCCGTGGCAATCGTTTTATTTGTTTTTATGGTATTAAACGTTCTCAGCATGGTCGCTCATTATCGTTTGATCAAAGGAATTGAAGAAGTAAGAAAAATTTGTTATAAATTTGAGAAAAAATTTCTAATAAATTTTTTTTCAGTACAATCCAGTGAGATTTTTCATGGTTCTTAGCTTCTACAAGATGTTTATTGCATTCCGAGTCATAGTTTTATTGATTTCTGGAATTTGGACATTCTTTTGGCTTAAAATGTTTACAACAGTAATTACGACTTTGATTTTACTCTTCATTGATATTTATATTTACACAACAATTGACAAAATTCGTATCAAGTTTGAGAACACTTTACCATTGAATGCTGAAACTAAAGATATTCATTTGAAGAGAGAAGTTGGTGTAGATATTGATCCACGTGATAGAGTTCCATTATAAATTATTTATGAAACACAAAATTTTTTAAACTCGAATTTCATCAAGTTTTTTATGGTCATAATTTTCATTGCTTTCACTTTAATTTTTGAGTGAGAAAAGAAATTAACTTTGTAAAAGAATGAAACTGAACTAAAAGGGTCTCAAATTAAAATTTAAAACTTTTTAACATTTAACTGAAAAGAGTTAAAAACTTAATCAATTATGATAGATAGAGAAGAAAGTTTTTAAAGTTAGCAAAGAAAATGAAAGAATTGTTTAAATAAGTGTTATTAGATGGTCAATTCGCTGCTACAAGTGAAACGCAATTTTGGTTTAACCATCATTAAAAACGTGTACATATATAGACAGATGCCATCAATGGTTGCATATAAAGTTTAAACTTTGAAAAAGTAATAATTCAGTTGTATGCTGCGATTCACTTGTGTATAAAGACGATGGCAAATGTGTGATAAAAAACAAATTGAGTAAATTATTTTTAACATTCATTAATTTCGCGTGAGAAAAATATCTTTTAATTAAAAATGTCGTGACCAAAAAATAATTGGACATTACTGAGTAAAGCGCGCAAAAATAAAATGATCATGAATGATGATAAAAACAAATTTTAATAATTATACGAATTTCTCAAGTTAGTACCACATAACATATGCGTGTTATTTAATGTGATGTAATAAATGGTAATTGAAAGAAAGAAAGAATGTTAAACAGTAAAGGAATTTATTGAATATTAAAATCTTGACAAATCAAAACAATTTTCAGTGAAAATTTTGATAATTTCACATTCTTTTAAAACAAGTAATCAGACATTATACTATACACAGAGAAAAAAGTTTTATAACTAGCATAAAGTTTGTGCTAATAAAGCATGAAACCTAATAAAAAGTAGAAATTTGAACCCTAATAAAAATTTTTATGAGGCTAATAATGTTTGCTTTTGAAAACTCATAACTATGCTGTATTGGCACAAACTTTTTGCCAGTTAAAAAACTTTTTTCTCTGTATAATTTCTTTTATTTCGTTTTCTAGCTATTTGTAATTATAACAAATTTTTTAAGAATGAAAAATTTTCAAACAATTAATTGAAGAAAGACACAAAAGAAAAAATTTTATTCAGGAATCTTAAGCTTATTGAAACTCATTAATATTCACATCAGCTACTAAAATAAAAATATGAAATTTTTTAAAAAAATATCAAAAGGAAATAACTCTTAATAGCAGAAACAAAGCAACCATTGAAATTAAAAAACCTTTTGAATGAAGCTATGAAATATTTTTTGTTAATTTGTCAGAGTTGTTTTCGCTTGAAAAATATAATAACAAATTAGTGTTTGTAGATTTTTAATTCAATTCTTAAAAACAACTAATAGAGCAGAAAAAATTAGAATTGAACTAACTATTAGAGCATGTGTATGAATAACAAACAATTCATTTTGTATTATTAAGTTAACTTAGTAAACATTTTTGAATAAAAAATATTTAGTTAAAATCAAAATATTTTTCTTCTATTTCTTCTTAAAGTTTCTATTAAAATATTTATAGATTTTATCAAAGAAAATTTTTCATTATAAATTTAAACTAAATTTGACTTTAATTTAAATTCATTGGAAATTTTATTTATAAGTTATCATCAAGTTTAGACACATGATGCTTTAAGCTCTTGTTTTATGCTCTTTATAGCTCATTTTCGCTCTTTTTTTGTGTGTTTATGTCTGGTTTTTCATTTATTACAATTACAACATTTCCATTAAAGTTAACCATCAAATCAATTCATGTTTATCATTAAAATTCAAATTTTATTTCAGAGTTGTATCTAATTACTGTTATCATAAACGTCTACGTCTACAATCTTTATATACTCAGAGTCCAAAACCGTTTTTCGACTAACTAAAATTTAACAAATTTTTAGTCCATTAAAAAAAATACTATTCGATGTTGATTTAGTTGAAATTTAGCTAAACCGACTAAAATTTAGTTATTCGACTTGAATGGACTAAAATTGATTTTATTTGGTTAAAGCCGACTAATTAAATTTTAACCGGTTAAAAACATTGACTAAATATCAACTAAAATTTAGCCGGTTAAAATTTTCAACTAAAAAACAAACTAAATTTTAATCGATTAGTTTTTATTTTTAATTATTTAAAAATTAGTTGAATTTTGGCTAGTCGCAATTAGAAAACCAAACGTTTTCGGACTAAGGTCTACGGTTAAATTTCAAACATTTGTTTATGTTCAACGCATAGACATTGTCAACTTAGATAAATTTACGAGTAGATCTACACTAATAGTTAGATGTAGACGTTTAAAATAACAACAGTAGATATATAAAAAAGAATCTACTTTATTGCTTTTGGCTACTTTCTACAGAAAATTTTCAGCTACAGCATCAATTTGACCACTGTTGGAAATATTTATTTAGTTGTGTTTGTCTGTAATAGATTTTGACTAATATCTAAATAACAATTGTCAGACGAGCGTTTTGACATGTTTTGGTCCAAGCGGGATTAATGAGCATTCTTGCTCATTTTAGGAACATGTCTTGGAGTCTGATTTCCGGTCAAGAACTCTTCCACTAAGCTATCAGCGGACATCTCAAAGCTTAGCAGAATGCCAACTTAAACCTTTTTATCTACTCAAGTTTATCGTTGCTGGATAGAAATTACTTCGTATTGCAACGTCATCAATTTTATTTTAATCCCAAAAATTTTCCTCTTTCATTTACATACTTGACCTTAAACATTAGAACATGCAAAGAATTTCATAACATTTCACTTTTTTATTCTCTTATCGCAAAATCAGAAATTCCAAATAGAAAAATCGCAAATGGAAATTCACCAAAACGAAAAAAAAAATCTCTTGATTATGTTTTGAATGAATGCTCTAGAGTGTTTGTAAACGTAGAAAAATAGTTGTGTGATGAATGAAAATGTTTCAGTTGTATTTTAGAGTTCTCAGAGAAAGCATTCAAAAAAATTAATCATGACGCAAGTGAATTTTTTAAAACCAGACAATTTTCTTGGATTTTTTAAATTAGAAACTGGTGGGACAATTATTGGAGCGTAAGTGTAAAAGAAAAAATAGTTTTGCAATATTTAAAAATATTTTTGTATTATTTCCAGTGTTGGATTATTTTATGCTCTTCTTCAGTTTGTCATTCAAAACATTTTGTTCTTTTCATTAATTTTTGTCAAAAATTTTTGTCCTCAACGATATTTTATTGACGATGACACAGTTATTGCTCATTTACCAAAAGATACACAACAAGAAATTAAAAATGTCGCAAATACTGCACAAAAAGGCTTACAAAATCTCACACAAAAAGTTCAAGAAGGATTGCAAGATATTACAGAAAGAGAATATTCATGCACATTTGTCAGCAAAATTCGTGAGTATTTTTTTGCAGTTTGACACTTGCATGGAAATTGTACAAAAATATGCGCATAAAAAGTCAAGTTAGGCATTTGCTTGCAAACTTGACTTGATATTTTTGTGCAACTTGCATGCAAGTGACAAAAACTAAAAATCTTTTTAAATCTTCAAACTGAAAATTATTTTACAAAAAAATTTCTTTTTGCTTATTCCAGCTGTTGGAATCTTTTTATTTCTTTTAATTACAATAAATCTAATCAGCATGATTGCTCATTTTAGATTGATAAAAGGTGTTGAAGAGGTGAGAAAAAATTAAGACTTTTAATCAATTTTTTACTAATTTTTAATTTTTCACAGTTTGATCCAAGGAAATTTCCAATGATTCGAGGCTTTTACTTATTCTTTGTTGCATTCCGTGTAATAGTTTTTATCGCATCTGTAATTTGGTCATTTTGGTATCTTAAAATGATTTATGTTGCAATTGTAACATTAATACTTTTAGTCATTGATTTATACATTTATTCAGTCATTGACAATCTTCAAATTAAATATGAAAATAATTTACCATTAAATGTTGCAACACAAAATTTTCAAATTAAAAGAGTTCCATTAGCTGAACCTCATGTTGAAAAAATTCAAATTTAAGCACGCAAAAGATTTTAAAATTAAAATAACTTTGATTTTTCGGCGATTTTTGTTAGAAATTTAATTATTTTATTTTATTTGAAAATCGACGATTAATTAAAGTTATTTTGTTTTAGAATAACAAATGAGCTTCAGTGTTAAGTTTTAACTTTTAAGAAATTTTGATAAAAATTTTTAAGAGGTAAAATTCAAGCAGACTTGTAAAAGTTGAATCAATTTTGTAGTCTTTGGCTATTTTCGACAGTAGATATTGTCAACTGCAGCCGAAAGTTCAGGGAAAAACCATTTAGTCAGAAATTTTTGCGACTTTTCCGCCTCATCTTTATTATTTTTCCAAGTGGTTTTCCCTCTGCGAAATTTACTTTTAAAAAGTAGTCAGTGACTACAGTAGATGTTGGCTATTTTCTACAATAGACCTTGAAAAATTATAGCTGAAAGCTATATTAGAAAATGTAGCCAATGGCAAAAAAAGATTTAATCAACTTGCTAGATACTTGTAGCTTAATAACTCTACATTCAGGAATGTAAACAAAGGTACTTACTTTACTTATTTTTTCATAAAATTTTTATTTGAAAAGCAGGTTGAGCAGGTATCTAGAGTTACATTTGATATTTATTAAAATAATTATTAAAGCTTCAAAAATTTACGCTTTTATAAAATTTATGAAATTTTTAAAAAGAGTTCGAAATGGTTTAGTATTTCAATGAAGTTTGTAAAAAACTTACATACTTTTCATATTAAAAAGTAGAAAGTACATCAATTAAATGAAAAGTCCGTAAATATTTTTACTACTCTGATTTTAGTCATGACTAACTAAAGTTCAACTAATTTTTAGTTACTCAAAATTTAAACACTAATCGACTGAATTTTAGTTAAATTTTGTTTGAAAATTTATTTTTTTAACTATTTAATTTAAAAATTGATCAAAAAATAGTTGAACTTTAGTTTGTCATGAAACAGTTTTGAACTCAGTTTTTGAGAATTAAATTTAGAATATTTGTAAGTATTTATGAGATATAATATAAGTATTATACAGGATTAGGTTCGACAAAATCTGTATAAGAAGAAGAAATTTCTGCATTTTTCTTCTTCATTTTCTGTTTTTTGTATGAAAGAAAAGAAGCAATTTTCTTCTTATACACATGTTGTCGAGCCCTATACAGGATTGAAATTTTTTGAAAATCTTTCAATTCTAATTTTATAAAGACATATTCTTTAATAATCAAGGCGTGAGAACTCTTGGATTCATTGAATTTTCATAGAACCTGGGTTACAAATCTGTTAACAGTTAACAGATTTTCTTGTGGCAAGACAGACTGTGTTAAAATTCTGTGACAGAATCGGTTAACAGTTTTATGTTTTTCCAACTTTACAAAGAATTTAATTTAAATTTTTTTTTTGAATTCATTGAAACAAAGAATTGTAATTGTTTAATAAGTTCATCCACAAAAGAAAACAGATTTATTTTTTTCTTGTCTATTCCGTCAGAATCAAACAAAAATCAAAGAGTTTTCAGGCCTTGAAAATAATTATGATGTAAATTTATGCACAAATATTCCAAAAAGTCAAGCTACACCAAAGAATTTAAATATTCATTTTCGATTATTATGATACCAAAGATTAGTTACTACACAAATACATAAAAATTCAAAAATAAAGTCATGAATTTTTTAGCTATTAAAAAAATTCTAAGCTCTTAATTTGATATTAAAATAAAGCAATTTTTGTATAAATAAAATATTTTTAGTTTTTTTAAAAGTAAGAGTCTGAAGCTGTTTTGTCTATTGAATTCAATCGACTTAAACAGAAAACAAGAATAATTATTTTTAGTTGGAAAACGCTTTGATTCGAAAAGTTTTAACAAAAGATCAACAAAATTTAATCAGTGTTATGATTGTAAACGTCTACGGTCTACAATGCTGTCTACGTAGATGGTTGTCTACATTTAGACGTCGTCTTCGTATTGTTTACGATTTACAACTTTTGTCTACGTAAACAAAATCTACGGAAGAGTCTACGTAGACCGTAAACCGTAGACGTCTATGATAACAACACTGAAGTTAATCGACTTAAAATTTTCAATCAGAAAAATTAATTTTTTTTATCAATTAAAAATCCACTAAAATTCATCATTTAGTGCTTTCCATTTTATTCAACTAAATTTAATTGACATTTTAATTAGTTTAAAATTTCAAAACAATTACGAGATCTAGAAAAGAAAATGAAAGAATTTTCAGGCTTTGTTTAATAGCTAAATATTTTAAAATTATTTATAATTAATAATTGATATTTTATTAAAAATTAATTATAAAATATGTTAAAAACTATTTTTATTGTAACAGTCGAGATATTTTTAAATTTTTT
>JACWBX010003196.1:24253-55756 GCA_014622435.1 Polypedilum pembai
TTAACTTTTTGTGCAGTTTTCTTTTAGTTGATTGCTCATTTTTGAATTATTTTAAAATTGCAGATTTTTAGTGCATTTTCTTTGAACAGAAAACGCTAACACGTCCACTTTGTCCGTTTGTTCATCTGTTCAATTGATAGCTACAGTACAGAAAGTCGTAGAAAGGTGATTTATATTTTGTGAGATAAGTCTCGGCATGATAATGAGTTATCGCTTATTCATATTTTTCTTCTGAATTCATGCTAGTCAATTGTTATTATGTTCTATATTTATTCATTTTGTCTTAACTGGCTGAGAGGCCTTATAGCGGGCTCCAATTACTTTACAATAGTCGATGGTGGAGAGACAAAAAGTAAGAAGAGGTTGGTCATGCTCCTGGGTCAAAACTCGTGATAAATCTTCCCTAAATATCTGAAAATATCCAAATAACATAACAATAGAAATTTTTCATGATATCATGTCTAAGGACATGGACTCAGGGCAGATACTAAAAAAATCGGATTTTTTAATATTGTATATTGTTGAAAAGGTCTTGATGTATAAATCATAATAGCAATCAAATATTTCGAGATATTGAATGCTATTTAATGGCAGTTCATGGTGGTCTGGCATGATGTTGAACAAAAACGCAAGGAAATCATGTCATGTTGGATTCTATAGAATCCGTTTACAACGATAACACATTATAAGAGCAAGTTTAAGCTACTAAACTGCCAAGCTTTGAGATTTCTGCCGATAGCTTAGTGGAAGAGTACCTGATCGGAAATCAGGAGACGCGGATTCAATTCCCGCTCGGACTAAGACAGGTTCTCTTTTACTGCTTTGTTTCCAACATGTCAGAATTAATTTTTTTGCTATAAAATCTTAGTCAATGCATTTCAAATACAAAATCAGAGTCTTTGAAAATTTCTCAATTCTATTTTGTTTGTTATTTGTGATAGTTTATGATTTCAGAAAAACAAGATTGTTAAAAAGTATTTGATCAGTTTGATTAAAAATGCGCCACTTTGAAACACGTTGACGCGGTGAGTTTTATCAATTTTTAACATGTGTCTGGAATTCAATACAGTCAGATGAACTGTGTTTTATAAATGGAAATTTTTGCAACCTTTTAACTTTAGATCTCTAGAAATTTTTCGAGTATCAGAAATGATTGCGTAAAAATGTTTAAAATTATCTCATTTACTTTTAAAACTTCATACAGCAAACATCTAAAAATGACAGTTGTGCATTTATTTCATTCAGACAATTTTCTTGGTCTTTTTAAATTAGAAACTGGTGGAACAATTATTGGAGCGTGAGTTGAAAAAGAAAAAAATTTTTGTTATAAAAATTTAAAAAATTTCTAATTTTATTTTAGTTTTGGATTAATTTATTCTCTTCTTCAATTTATCTGCAAAACAATTATAATTTTACCTTTAATTTTCAAACAAGAATTTTGTCCACCAAAAAATTTTATTAATGAAGAAATAAATTTTGGAAAATTTCCCGAAGAAACTCAAATTGATATAAAAAATTTAACAATTTATGCATTAGAAGAATTAGATGATTTAGAAATTCTTGCGGATGAAATTCAAGAAGAATTCAACGATATAACAGAAAATGATCATTCATGCTCTTCTGTCAGTAGAGTTCGTAAGTTTTTTTTATAGAGTCTGAAACTGTTTTATGACTTAAATTATTTAAATTTTAATTGACTAAAAATGAAGTCTGCTTTTTCCCTTTAATAAAACTAAAATTTTTTATTTTATTTTAGCTTTTGGTATCATTTTATTCATCTTAATTGTTGTAAATTTACTCAGTATTTTAACACACTACAACTTAATCAAAGGAGTTGAAGAGGTGAGAAAAATTTCAGAGTTAAAAAATATTTTATAAGTGACATAAAGCTACCCAGTGAGAAATATTTTCTGATATTTTTAAGTCTGGCTTCCGTCTTGCATCTAATCCGAAGTACAAGCTTGAAAATATCAAAAGACAAAATAGAAAAAAATTTTTATTCCGGCGGCCGGAGTCCAAATACTAGGAAAATTGGAAAAATCCGAAAAATTTCAATACTTTTTATATGAAAATTTTGGCCTGATTGTCCAGACGCAGAACTAATTTTAGTCTGGATTGAAATCATTAGAAAATTCTGGACTAAATTTCTCATTGGGTAGTCATTAAAAAATCAAATTTATTAGCCCTCATTAGAAATTTTTAAAGCGTTATAAAATTTTTACTACATTAACAATTTTTTTATTTCACTTTAAAAATTTCTTTTTAGAGCTCATAGATATAACTTCAACTTCATGCCAGTTATAAAATGCTTTTTTTCTTAAAAATTCACTAATTTTTAAAAAATTTATTTCTTTCAGGTTGATTCAAGAAAATTTTATTTTGCACGCAAATTTTATTTATTTTTTATCATGATGAGAATAATTTTTATTTGTCTTGGTTTAATTTGGATACTTTTTTGGTTCAAAATGATTTATGTCTCAATAATGTCTTTGATTTTATTAATTATTGATTTTTACATTTTTAATGTCATTGATAAACTTTATAGAAAGTATGAAATGCCTCTTCCATGTGATGAAACACAAAACAATCCAATGAAACCAGGTTTTGAAGAAGTCAATGAGAAAAAGCCAGAAGTTATTGAAACAATCAGTGAAATTGTTGAAAAAACTAGACTTTAAGTCTTACTTCTAGTCTTCGTGTTTGATTTTAAAAAATTTAATTTTAAGACTGATTTTTGTGATAAGACATTTTGTCTCTAAATTAAAAATTGTTTAAAATTTAAGAAGTTAAAATTTTGAAATTATATTATGATTTTTTTGTACATTCCACTAGTTTGAATAGTAAAAGCTTGCTAGAATTTCTTTTTAAAAATATTCAATTTACTTTTATATTTAAAAACTTTTTCATAAGTAAAATCCAGAGCACGAAAATGTTTTTAACTTAGTTTTGACTAACAAAGATTCAACTAAATTTAGTTAGTCATAAAAAAGTTTTGGACTCTGGTAAAATTCAACACAACTTTCGCAGTTTTAAGCAGTGTTGTTACACAGGCGGCCTGTGATTGCCTGTGATAATATTTACAAAAAAATCCGCTATGAAAATTGTAGATGGCGCTTCAAAACGATTTAGGCGACATCTACAATTTCCATAGCGGAATTTTTTGTAAATATTATCACAGGCAATCACAGGTAACAACACTGGTTTTAAGTAAATTTTTATATAGACAATGGAGTGAAAATTTACTTTGAAGAAATGCAATATGATTTTGATTTGATTTATAAAAATAAAATCAATATTCGGAGTGCATTGTAAAAATTTATTTTAGAAACCGAGTATGAATTATATTAATGAAAAAGGAAAGAATTTATAAAATAAATAATTCAAAAAATGACAAATATTGACTGAAGTTTTAAATTATTAAATGTTGAGTAAATTTTTCTTTCATTCTTAATTTTTGTTAAATTCTTTTCAATTTCTTTTTAGCGCATTTTCCTCAAAGAAAAAAGACGCTATTGTCCGCACTTTATCCGTCCTTCCGTACGTCTGTCTGTCTCTCTAACTAGTCTTTACCAAAACACTTTTTCGTCAAAATTTTTGTGGTAATCTATTGCTGCCGACCATGACACCTGTGTAACGGAAGTTCTTCCCGAACCTGCATGCCGTTCACGAGTTATTCCAAAAATTTTGATAAAATTAGAACCAAAAATTTTTTTACCACAAAATCTTTTTTTACAATAAATTTTTTCAAATAAAATTGCTGTGCAGTGCATACTGGTGTCAATTCAATTCATAATTTTTTATGAAATTCACAAAAAAAGTTTTTTAAAATTATTTTGACATCAATTTCATTAAATTTTCAATAAATTAAGTTTTGCAAGAAAACACTGATCTGCAATAGGAAAATGTGCTATTAACACGTCACTGACGGTTAATATTACTGATTTTTTTTAAAGACAAATTTAGTCTCATTATTAATCATTTGAATTATAGATTTCAGCACAAAAGATAAAAATAAATTATTTCATCTAAGATATTTTCAAGGGGTGAAGAACTCTATCAAAAAATCTAACAAATTAACAAAAATTTTTGTTAGTTTCATACAAAATTTTTGAGTTTCAATGTTTACTTTGATTTCGCTATCAAGAGTTATAACCCCTTGGATATCTTAATTTCGTTTATTTGATAGATTTTAGAACCTTTCTCTAAGATTACAATTCAAATTATTAGTAGAAGTTTCAAAATTTTATCTAAATAAAATGACTAAAATGTTCGATAATTTTTAAATTTAAAAAAAAGTATTTTAAAATTTCTATTACAGGACAAAAACTTTTAATTTAAGTGTAGAATTTTTCGTAAGCAAAATTATTTTAGTTATTTTAATGTCAATGAGAAAAGATTAAGGTGAAAATATTTTGTATACTAGAGCAATTATTCATTCATTCCACATCTGTTGTGTCATATAAAACAACGAAAAAAAAAAATATTTCATAAAGCACCATAAAAAGTATTAAGAATGGAAGACAAAAGCAAAACTGATCAATTTAGAGACAAAGTCAAGGACCCAACTGACTCAGCTGCTGATAAAATGAAAGAAACCAGAGATGCAACATCAGATAAAATGGATTCAGCCAAAGCAGCAACCAAAGAAAAATATGGTGAAGCTAAAGGAAAAATGAAAGATGCTTTTGATTGATTTTCTGAGTTCCTTGTACTCAAAATAAGAGGAGAAGAATTTTTATGTTAATTATTTAAGATAATAAAAATTTCATTTTTGTGCCTGAATAAATAACTCAAATTAAAAATTACACAATTGTGTGTTATTTCAAAATATTTTTCAGTTTACAAAACATAAAAATTTGTCAAATAAATTTCCTTTAAAAAAATTCCAATAGGTTTTTCACACATAAATCAACTGATGGAAATTACATAAATGGAAAATTTTTTATATCTTCTTCTCCATTTAAATCTCTAGAAAGTTTTCATGCGTAGGAAAAATTGCGAAAGAAATTTTCTTTCATTCTTATTGTAGACTTCACACAGATAACATTGGAAAATCATGACGTTTGCTCATTTATTTCATGCAGACAATTTTCTTGGTCTTTTTAAATTAGAGACTGGTGGAACAATTATTGGAGCGTAAGTGCAAGACTTAAAAAATTTTAAAACTTAAATTAATTGAAAAAATTTTTCCTTTTTAGACTTGGAATGTTTTATTCCCTTTTGCAATTCATCTTTCAAGCAATTTTACTTTTTCCTTTAGTTTTTAAAAGAAATTTTTGTCCACAACGTGATTTAATTGATGCAAAATTTAAAGTTGGAAATTTCTCAGCAGAAACTCAAAATGATTTAAAAAATTTCACAAATTTAGCACTTGAAGGATGGCAAAATTTCACACAAAATATTCAAGAAGGATTGCAAGATGTTACAAGCACTGAACATTCATGCTCTTCTGTCAGCAAAATTCGTGAGTTTTTCACTTAAAATTTACTTTAAAAAATTTAATTTTTACTCTTTTTTTCAGCTTTTGGGATAATTTTAATTATTTTGCTTATTGTAAATTTGCTCAGCATTTTTATTCACTACAAATTGATCAAAGGAGTTGAAGATGTAAGAAAATTATTTTTAATACTTTCAAAACTTTTCTAATAAAATTTTCTCATCTTCCAGTTTGACTACACAGAAATTTACTATGCAAGGAAATTTTACTTATTTTTCATCATAATCAGAATAATTTTTATTTTTCTTGGTTTAATTTGGATGCTCTTTTGGCTGAGAATGATTTATGTGTCAATTTTGTCTTTTGTACTCTTAATAGTTGATTATTATATTTTCACAATCATTGATGAACTTTATCAAAAGTACAAAATTCCTTACACTTTTCATGATGCAACTCCAAGTACACCATTGAAACCAATATCTGAAGAAGACATTGAAGTTATTGAAAAAAGCGAATTTTAAATCATTAAGTTGTGAAATTTATCTAGTCTTGACTTTTATTTTTAAAAAATCTTTATCATTTTTAAAGACTGATATTATTTTATACCTTAAATCATTGGTGTCCAGGCTGTGTATTGCGACACACTAGTGTGTCATAAGAAAGATGAAATTATTTTTTTGGCTCAAAAAAGGTTGGACACTATTGCTCTAAATATATCAAGTAGTAAAAACTACATTTTGCTATCAGTGCATTCCCTTTGAACTTTATGAAACTTTTTGGCAAGAGAAAAATTATCAATTAACATTTTAAAGTATCAAAATTAAAAAAGGATTGCAAATTTTATCAAAATAGCAAACACTAAGTCTAAAAAAATAACAAAGAATTAAAACTATTAACAAAATACACGATCAAGTTTAAATCCACTATGGCCGACTTTGGTAAAAATATTGAATGCAAAGTACGCAATAAATTGTAAAATTTATATGTGAATGATAGACTGAGACTTGACTGTGTAAAAAGAGAAAAAGTAATCAAAATATAAAAATATTATGCAATACAAGTGAAGACACTTGTTGATAGTGAAAACAGTAAATATTGAAATTCAAAAATTTTTATGAAACTAACAGAGTCCGAAACCATTTGAAATATATTTGAAATTTAACTAAATTTTCATCGATTAAAATTTACAAGTAATAACAGCTTAAATTTGATTGATTCGGACTTCGGAAACTATCAATTTTTTGTTGTTAGAATTTTCGTTAGAGAATATTTTTCATCTTAATGAAATGTAACAAAATTTCTTTTGATACTTTTTTCATATAAGGAAATCATTTTACAATCAATATTTTGAATTATTATTTTGTTTGATTAAAAACTCTTTACTTGTGATCTCAGTGAGCAATATTTAATTTATTTTATTATATAATTACTTTTCTTCTCTTAATATTTCCTAAAATTTTTTAATTAAGAAAATAATGCAATAACTCCAAAGAAACCAAATATTTACAAAAAAAAACCATTTGTGATTTTATATTCCAAAGATTGATTGATTTTGAAATTTTGAGTGAGATTTTATTTTCAAATATTTATCTGTGTGTTTTTTGTTGTTTAAGACTGAAATTTTAAAATTTATGTATCAAAGATTATAGAAATAAGATTAATTTAGTTTTATGCATAAGCAGCTCTTAATTGAAAAAGTAGAGTAGAGTCTTATAGGTAAAAATTTTGTAAGGAAAACTCTTCTTTATTATTATTTTGATAATTTTTAAAAAAATTTTCATTTTTTGATAAAATTAATAAAATCATGATTTCAGCAGAATTCATTTTATTGATTTTTAATTCATTTAATAAAAAATTAAATCGGAGCGCTAAGTCGACTAAATTTAAATTTTCAATGTCTTTTTATGAACAAAATTTTTCTTTGCGTTTTATTTTTATAATTTAGACTAAATTATCAGTACTTCAGTAATTAATAATCATAAATTTATAGGTTTCGGACTTGAACGCAGGCCTGTGCATATACATGATCAAGTTGCATTCAAGTTGACTAAATAAAAATATCTTTAATTTTTAATTTAATAAATTTATATGAAAGTCAATGAAACTTAAATTTTTTCAAAAATTTGACTGAAATAAATAAAATTTGAATTAATTAGAGACATTTTTAGTAAGTCAACTTGTGTAAGTATCTAAGCAGACATTTGACATCTTAGTTCAAATCCGAACCCTATAAATTTAAAATTATAGTTAATATAATGGAGAAACAACAGAACTTTTTTATAATTGAATGCTGAAAATCAAATTCTGGAATTTTTTTGATTTTTTAGATTGATTTGATTTATAAAGCAAAATTAAAACTGAATTCAAAGAGTTCTCAGCCCTTGGCAATTTCAATATTTTATTTCAATTTTTAAACAAATTTTAATAAAACAAATTTCATTTGAAAAATAGCAAAAGGTTTTTTGAAATTTTTACAATTCCAAGTGTTGACATTATAGTGCGACGAATATAAAAATTAATATAAACAAATCTGTGCTGTGTGAATGAACTTTATGTTTTTTGTTTATTATTCTATTACGCAACTTGACGTAATTCATCACATTATATACAAATAGAATTACTCATGGGAATGGAATTTCTCGTTTGTGACTAAAGAGCAAAAAATAAATAAAAATAGATCACAAATTTCTTCTTTAAATATTTTGAAGACGTTAAAAGAATTTTTTTTATATTTCACAAGTTTTTAATTTATAATAATTATAATCATCGAATAATAAAAAGAATTTTTTTCACATAAATATCAAACATTCTTCTTCACCGAGACCTTCTGGAAATTTTTTACGATTGGAAAACAAACTGCGTAGAAAGAGAAAATGTTTTAGTTGTATTTTAGACTTCTTACAGAACACATCTCACACAATGGCGGTTTCAAATATGTTCAGACCAGATGACTTTCTGGGTATTTTTAAATTAGAGACAGGTGGAACTATTATAGGAGCGTAAGTTAAAAAATTTTAAACTTTTATACTAAAAAAATTTAACTTTAAATAATTTTTTAGGATTGGAATTTTTTACGCACTTTTTCAACTTCTTATTGACAATATTTTGTTCTTCTCTCTGATTTTTACTAAAAATTTTTGTCCACAACGTCATTTCATTGAGGATGATACAAATCTTGGAAATCTACCAGAAGACACTCAACATCAAATAAAAAGTGATATAAATTACGCGCAAAAAGGTGTTCAATATATCACAAAAAAGGCTCAACAAGGATTGCAAGCTGTCACTGGCAATGAATATTCTTGCACTACACTCAGCAAAATTCGTAAGTTTTTGTTTAAGAAAATTTTCAATTAAATCAAAGGGAACTAACTTTTGAATATAAGAGCAAAGTAAACATTGAAACACAAAAACTTTTTGTTAGTTTGTTAGAATTTTTAAAATAGTTATTTTTCTCCTTGTTAGTAACTGAAATGGAAGAAAAGTTAGAAATGTTAGATGGCTAGAATTTTTGTTAATTTGATAGATTTTTGTTATTTAATTATATTTTTTTGATAGAGTTGTTTCCCCGTGATTAAAATATTAAAAAAGTTTTTTGAAGAATTTTTCCTAAATACAAAAAGAAAAACATAAAATGTTTGTTTACTATGAATTACATAAAATAATGAAATACTCAATGGTCTCATTTAAATATTCGACAAACAATGTCGCATATAATTCCGCAACGGCAGACTTTGGTAAATAACTTTCTATGTAAAATTTGTCATGAAATTCGTCGTTTAAGTAAATTTTCATATGAACTGTAGTAAAGAGCTGTTAAGTAGACTGACAATGTCTATATAAAACTATTAAGAACTTTTTTACATAGACGACTTTTATATAGCCAAAATTGTTTTGTCTATGTCTCTATTTTCGTCTATATAGACTTTATCTATGCATAGACCATCGTCTATGTCAATGGTGGCTAATCGGTGTACCATAATATAAGCTTAGATGTGTCATACAAAGTTTTTTGAAAATAATGAAACAACAGTTGTTTTCCCTAAATTCAAAAAACATATAAAAATTATTCAAATTCCAACTAATTTTCATCAAATTTGAAGAAAAAAAATTTTTGATGTGGCTTGAGAAGAAAAATATTTTCATTCAGGTATGCCGTAAATAACTTTTGACTCTTAAGTGTGTCATGAATAAGAAAACTTTGGCCACCACTGATACAAAAATAATTTTTATATCTAAGTCTATATTTTCGTCTATATAAATGGCAATTGTTTATAGACCTTCGTCTTTGTAGAAGGAATCATAAACATATTGTCGAACTTTAACATTTTCCACAATCTTATAATTATTTTATGAAAGTCTTTTAAAAGTGATTTTTATTCGTACTGTGACTAAAAATTTTTGTTAAATTATGTGTGAAATAAGTAAGACTGTTTAGGCTGGCTCTTGTGAAAAAGAAGAACCAGTAAAAAAAATTAGTTAAGTATTAATAGTGTAAGATAAGCAGAAAAAGAGACTCCCTGACATGTCTAGTCTGTGCGAAAATCGAGTCCTGATAATAATATTAGTTTTCTGATTGTCGATCAGGTATTCTTTTATTAAGCTTATAAAAGTCCATTGAAAGTCTAGCAAATTGTCAACTAAAATTTTTATCTTCTCAATTTATCATTGCTGACAGTAACTACTTCGTATATCCAACACAAACGTCTTTGAACAATAACTCTGCTGCGGAATGAGCTTGACAATGAAATAAATTCACATGCTAATAAAATAAAAATTTCAATTTTTTTCATTTTAGCTGTTGGTGCAATTTTACTATTTGCAATGGCTTTTAATTGTCTCAGCATTTTTGTTCATTACAAATTGATTAAAGGAGTTGAAAAGGTGAAAAAAAAAATTGTCAAAAAATTTCTTTCTTCATCTGTTAATTAATTTTTTCTTCTTTTTAGTTTGATCCGAAAAAATTCAGATTTGCGCGTAAATTTTACATCCTTTTCATCATCATTAGAGTGATATTTATAATTGCTGGTCTCATTTGGATGTTCTGGGTGCCACGAATGATTTATTTAGCAATTTTGTCATTCATTCTTTTGTTGGTTGACATTTACATTTACACAATTATTAACAACTTAAGAATTAAATATGAAAACTTTCGTCCAGTCAACACTGAAACACAAAATATTCCAATGAAAGAAGTAAAACTTGCTGAGCCAGAAGTTGTAACTGTTGAAAAACTTGAACTATAAATTATTTAAGTCTTCTCAATCATGTCTTCAAAATTAATTTATTAAAAGTATTTTATTTTTTTATATATTAAAAATCCATTACTGAACAATGCCCGTGTGAAGTTAGCAATTGTCGTCCGAAAAGTCTGCCGATAACTCGACCGGATAAACTAACTTCACACGAGTCTGAACAATGCAATTTAACTTAGATATTTTTTCATTAAAAGTCAAAAATAACTTAAGAGATGAGGCAACAAAAGAGAGAAAGTTTAGAATTTAATTTAATGCTTTGTAATCAATATGCTGAGCTTACAAGTCATCCAGTGTAAAATAATAAGCCATAGAACTAATTTCAAATTAATGTTTCATGTCAAGGCTTGTGAACAGAGTTGTTTGGGAGTCGGTTTATGTCTATACGTCTACCTGCATAGATTATTAAATCTGAAAGTAAGGGAATAAAAACGCGACTTTTCTAATTTTTACTTTATTACACAAATTAATTTTTATTTATGCCGAAATGAAATGATACACAGAGCGAGATTTGATCTAATTAGATGAGTCTAATTTAGTATAACAACTCTGCTTGTGAACTCTTTGATTCGGTGATAGGCAGTAAGACCAAAAAGTAATAAATCTATATTATAAATAGGGAGTAAATTCACAGACATGATTGTTAAACAGAAAGACAATGATGTCCAAAAAATAAATATTTTTGTGGATTTATTGTTTTTTAGTTGAGCAATAAATCCAAATAGACTTGTGCCTTCATGTCTGTGAACTTATTTTCTATTTGTACTGTGGATTTATTACTTTTGGTGCTTATTCCCTATCATCCTTTTTATTCCAAATTTGATATTTTCGATTTTTGCTTAATTTTTTTATGTTCATAAAAATAAATTTTTGTAAGTCACACATATAAATAATTTTCAATAAAATGGCTTTTGCTATTTATTTGTCCTAATTTGGTCTCGTTTCATAGTCAAGTTTCAGTTTATTTTTTACCAATAAAATTTACTTAGAATGCGGATTTTACCGTGAATTTAAAATACAAAGTTTGGTTGTTAGTCACTCAGCAGAAAGAATTCTGAACAGAATTTTTTCAGCAGAATATTTTAATAGGAAATTTCTACGAATTTCTAAGAGAATTTTCTGCAGAAAATCATAAAAACATTTTGCAGGAATTTTCGGAAAATCTGCAGAAAATTCTTACGAATTCTGAAGAAATTTCAGCAGAATTTTATCTACTGAGTGACTTACATTCATAAAATTTTTCCTAAAGTCCATCGTTGCGGATTTAAACTTGACTGTGTACTTGTTGTGGCATATTAAAAGCATATAAAGGAAATTTCAGGTTGATCGCGTGTAACTATAAAATATTTTAATTTACTCGTTGTCATTTTTATCGATCAAACTGGTTGAAAGTCTTAAATAAATATTTATAAGAAAGAAACTGCTCTATTTATGCCAGTAATAATAGAAGAAAATTTTCTAGATTTTCAATCAATTGCTTCAATGGAAAATTTGCAATTCACTATGAAATTAAATGAATATCTAAAATAAAAGAGAAAAGAGAATGAAATGTAACAAAAAACTTTTGATAATTTTATATAAAATTTCTTGCCACTTTGTTTTCACAATTAAAACTTCTTTTTTTCTTGCATTAAGTGAAATTTGATAAATTTACAAAATCTCAAATGACACATTGATAGTTTTGCTTTTTTTGTTTATTGACTTTAGTGTATATTAGTTCATTGCATACAGCTAAATGGCAATTCCTAAGAGGAAATTCAATTTAAGCAAATTGATTTCAAAATAAAGTTGATTATAACTTAACAAAAAGTTTTCTTTATTTTCATTGTATAATTCCATTGCAATCATTTAAAATTATAAACAAGCTATTAATAAATTAATCAAATATTATTTAATGAAATTATTTACGACTACATATGATATTGAAAAAAATATTTATCAACTGTAATTTAAGAATTTTTAACTTAAAAAGTAATTTTTTTATGTTAAAATTAAGAATTTGAATTCAAATTTTACTATAAATATGAGAAACTTAAAATTCCTGTTAAGTTTAAAAATTTTAAGGCCTGAGAACCAGAGTTGTAAAATTAGACACTAACTTTACCTAATTCTCATATGAATGATCTATTTCTACTTTATTAATGTGAAAGTTAGGTGAGTAGATGACTAATTCTACAATCCTGCTGAGAATTCTTTTATATTTTGAGTTCATTTTAATTTCGCCATACAAATAAAAATGAATTTAAAAAATTCTCATCTCTTTAAAAAACTAAACTATACTCGTATGAAGTTAGCTCATCCCAGATTCGGTCAAATTCGGCCGACGACATTGATTTTTACGTACGTAATTTCGACTGAGAGTTCGGCCGAATTGTCTGCCGACAAATCGACTGCATTATCCAACAGCTGCTATAGAACTGAACTCAAAATTCTTTGGAATTTGAATGGATTTTTAGTTACGGCCAATAATCGATTCATTTTATAAAATTTGTTTTCTTAAAATGTCTAATAAAAATCTTTATCGACATTCTATGTCGATTTCTATCAAAAAGTCGGCCGATAAAATTTTTGCCGAAAAATCCGAACTTTTGGCCGAAATTAAGTGCGTAAAAAGGTGTTTTGTCGGCCAAATTTGGCCGAATATGGGATGGGCTGAATTCACATAGGTCTAAGCTATATGTCCTCTCAGCTAGTTGAGGCAAATTTAAAAAAAAGATATAATTTATTTTAATTTTAATTAAATTTTAATGAGAACTTCACAGTCAAGTTTCAGTTTGTTGTCCATATTTAAATTTTCTTAGACTTCAGGATTTTCTTCATGAGCGAAATTAACATAGGAAAATTTTGCTAAAGTCTGCCGTTTATGGATTTAGACTTGATTGTGATTCTCGAATTCCTGACTTAATTATTTATAAATTTTTCATATCATTTGTTTATAAAAATAAAATTTGTCAACAATTTGTAGAAAACAACAAATCAAAATATTTATAAATTTAAATTATCTGTCTGTACACTTTAAACCGGTTGAAATAAAAATAGAATTTATTTTTAAAAAAAACCAGTTGTTTTTATAAATTTTTTAGATACTCAAAAATTGGAGAATTTTTTTTGCATGACCGCTATGGAAAGTTTTTAAGCGATATAACTTAACTGCGTAAAAAGAGAAAACAGTTCAGTTATACTTTAGATTTCACACAGAATACATCGAAAATCATGACAGTTGTGCATTTATTTCATTCAGACAATTTCCTTGGGTTTTTTAAATTAGAAACCGGTGGAACAATTATTGGAGTGTAAGTTAAAAAGAAATTTAGAAAAATTTTAAATTTAATCAAATTTCATTTTTAGTATTGGAATACTTTACGCTCTCATACAATTTATTTTTGAAGCAATTTTATTTTTCCCTTTAATTTTCGCCAAAGAATTTTGCTCACCTCGAAATTTCATTTATGATACACTTGGAAATTTGTCTAAAGGAGCCGAACATACTTTTCCAAATTATGCACTTGAAGGTTTAGAAAATTTCACACAAAATTTTCAAGAAGGAATACAAAATGTCACTGGCAGTGATCATAATTGTTCTTCTGTCAGTAAAATTCGTAAGTTTTTATCCTAAATAAATTAATTTTAAATTATTTAAATTAAAATTTATTTTTAGCTTTCGGAATTCTTTTGTTTGTTTTGATTGTTGTAAATTTGCTCAGTATTTTTGTTCACTACAAATTGATTAAAGGAGTTGAAGAGGTAAGAAAATTTTTTTTAATTTCTTTCTAAATTTAATCTTTTTTTCTCATTTTTAGTTTGATTCATCAAAACTTTATTTGGCAAGAAAATTTTATTTATTTTTCATCATCATTAGAATAATTCTTGCATTACTTGGTCTAATTTGGATGCTCTTTTGGCTCAAAATGATGTATGTTTCAATTTTATCTTTGGTTCTTTTACTCGTTGACATTTATTTCTTCAAAATTATTGACAATCTTCATAATAAGTACAAATATTTTCATCCTACGCGTGATATAATGCAAACTACACCATTGAAGAAAATTCCTGAAGAAGATGTTGAAGTATGAATTGTTTGCATCAATAATTTTTTTAAACTTTCTATACATTTTCTTCTTAATATGAAATTAATAAGGGAATATTTTCCGCACATCTTTCTCTTTAACAAAAATTTTCCAAAAAAACTTTTTGCTTACATCTATTGCAAGCTATTATGAAATCTTTATAATTAATAGCTTTTTTGCTATGTTTCAAAATTACTTTGAGATATTTTAAATTCTTGGTCAAAATAGTTCACGTTTAAATGTGAGAAATTAAGAGATTAAATTTCAAATCAAGAGGCTATATACAAGACAAGTAAAACAAATTGCATATTAAAGTCAAATCAAGTAGAAATTTCATGTCAAGTGCCTATGTAAAGTCAAGTGACATTCCTCAAATGAATTCACTCAAGTAAACCAATCAAGTTGCTTAATAGAATCAAGTCAAGTAGATATTTAATGTCAAGTATAAGTATCAAATCCGTGCCTAAGTAAAGTCAAGTGTCAGTCAAGTCAAGTTCCTAAAAAAGTCAAGCAACATAGATAAGTCAAGTCAAGTAAAAATTTTGTCAAGTGTCTAGATTTCAAGCAGAGCCTGAAGTCGACTAAAAACTCGTACCTAAGTTGACTAAATTTCATTTTATTTTATTTAGTCGATTTAGCTAAGGGTGCGAACTCTTTCAAAAAAAAAAAAAACCAAAATTGGAAAAAAATTTTGATAATTTTCATACAAAAAATTATTTTTCAATGCCTACTCTGTTTTGCTTATTAAAATTTCCAACCCCTTGCGATTTAACATACAAATTTTTAATCGTCTTCGTGCTCTGATTTCAAGTCAACAAATTTCTGTCAAGTCAAGCGCCTAAAAATAGTCAAGTAGAAAAGTTAATTGCATTTGATGATAATTAGTGTCTTTTTTTATGACAATAAAAAATGCTTGACAATGTAATAATATGATAACAAACAGAAATTTATTTTTTATTTGCTATCAAAAATTAATTAACACACAGAAGAGTTTTTTCTAACGAAATTCGAGAACAAGTTTTTGTTTTTAAAAATTATAACAAAACTACAATTTGAGTTCATTAAATTTTCTGTCGAATTTAATTTTACAACAAAAAACTGATCTGTAAGAAGAAAATGTGCCATCAATAAGAAAATTGATAAATGAAAGTTTTTAAAAAATTATTGAGTTCCTTTTAGTAGATGTGATCAAAATTTTATATTAGTTTGCCTCACTCTTGCTTTGTCGTATTTATTAGAACTAGTCAAAAAATTAAATATGAAAACCAATGAAATTAATTACTTTTTGTAAAAATTTTGATTAAATAACCTTTAATGTCACAAACAGTTTTGGAAAGTTTTTTAAAAACGTAAAAATTTCCACTACAATATATTATATGATAAAAAAATAAAAGTAGAATTTGCCATAAACAAAAAAATTGTTTTTGTATTTAGTGTCAATAAACTTTTTGTTTCAGTTTATTATTCGATTAAGTAATGTTATATAATTTCTAAACGTTTGATATATTTGAAATGATTGACGATTAATTAAATCATGACCAAGGCTTGAGAACTCCTTGATCCGTTAAAAAAAAGTTTTAGTTTTTCTTTGGTTATTTTGATCTCGATTTAATTTTCATTTGATTTTTCAACAATAATTAAATAGTTCTCAAGCCTTGATCATGACTAAAACAAAAGAAATTTTATATCCCTTAGTGAGTTAAATAAAACTTATACAACAAACAAGTTGTGTCTACGTATTATAAACTGTAATTTTTTCATTGCAATTTACACTGAATAAAAACAATTTTGCTTAATTCAATAACAAAACCTTGAGATATTTAAGTAGGGCAAAAAGATAAGAATTCTTGATAAGTAAAACAAAATAGTTACTGAAAAGTAAGTTTATGTATGAGAAAATATCAACTTTTTTTCTTGATAACATTCGCTCACATTTTTCGTAAACAAGTAACTTGAGAAGCGAGTTCATACATTTCTAATACTAAAAATTGTAATTTGAATGGTTTTTATTGAATTCTCATATAAAAAGTATAGTGAACTTTCGAGTGTAGCTTGGACTAGTTCTATATACTATAACAAATTTAGAAAGATGATACGTGCAGAGTTGATAAAGCAGAAGACTTCCTGCAGGCTTCTTAGCAGATCTTTCTAACTTTTTTCTTGATAAAATTTTTTCATGTTTAACGTAAACAAGTTTGTTTGGATACGAGAAAATAAACATTTTTGGCATTAAATGTTTTAATTAAAATAAGTCTTTAATGGATGAGTGATGAAAATCGAACAGAAAAATTATCATGTTGACATGTCTTGTTTGAGCGAGAATCGATCTAGTGTCTGCTGATTATCGGTCAAGTACTCTTATAACTAAGTTATCAGTGAATATCTCAAAGCTTGACAGATTGCCAACTTAAACCTTTCTAATTGCTCTTATAATGAGTTAGTGCTTTAACTGAATTTTCTAGAGCCTAACAACAGGATTCAAATCATAATGAACTCTCTAGTGAATCTTGGATATGCTTTATATACTATAACAAACGTATAAAAGTGATAAATCCATTGTTTATATGTGCATAAACAAAATGTGACTTTATAAATTATTCTTATCTCTTTACTTTAAACTATAGAGGAACAATAGAATTTTTGGCCGTTATTTTTTTGAGAATAAGAGTGCAGTACGAAAATAACAGTTGTTCACATTTTTTAATTACGTGTAATGAAAATTAGAGTTCTGAGCTGCCTTGATGGGTTAGTCTTAAGACGCTGTACAAGCAAGATGATGGTAATGAGCAGAGTTGTTAATCTACTGGTCCGTAGCCAGTTGCCAAAATCTACTTTAGCCAACTGGCTACTGAAGTCTAAGTCTACTGTAGAATGTAGCCAAAAGCTACAAAGTAGATTCTACTTTTTCTACTGACTGGAAGCCTTGAGGATTTTGAATTTTCAGGTATTTTTCACGCTCAGAACTTGCTGCTATCTCTTCGAAGTATAAAAGGTAAAGTCCACTGAAAAATACTACGAGAAACTCAGGCTCATTCCCTGTCTTCACTATTATGATTAATTAATTGTTGTGTAACAAAATAAGCTTCAAATAGAGGCAATCACACTACGCTTCACGGTGGAGTAAGAAAGTAAGATAAATAAATATCAAAGATGAGTCAAGAAGTTGTTATGCAGCGCGCATTGCTTTTTTATTCAAAATAAGTAGCAATAACAGTTTTTTCGTCTCACCTGGATTTTGACACGTAAAATGATTAATTAAACATCAAACAAGAGAAAATTATTCTTTACTAAATGGAAACACACCTGCATGGAATTTCTTAATCAGATTATTTCACAGGCAAAAAAAAATCACTCTGGAAAGTTTCACAGCATCACATTGCGTAAAAATGAGAAAATGCTTCAGTAGTGTTTTACATCTTTTACTGTGAATATCTAAATATGGCAATTGTGAAATTTTTAAATCCAAAAAATTTTCTTTGTGCTTTTAATTTAGAAACTGGTGGAACAATTATTGGAGCGTGAGTTTAAAAATAATTTGAAAATTTCTACTTGACTTTAAGATTTTTAATTTTAATTTTTAGAATTGGACTTTTTCACGCTCTTATTCAATGGTTTTTGGAAACAAATTTATTGTTGTTTTTAATTTTTATCAAAAATTTTTGTCCTCAAAATTATTTCATTGACAACGATTTAAATTTTGAAAATGTCACAAAAGCAACTCAATATAAAGCTAAAAATTTCAATTATTTTTCTCAATTTGATATAAAAAATCTCACACAAGAAGGATTGCATAATGTTACAGAAAATAAATATTCATGCACAACTGTCAGTAAAATTCGTAAGTTTATGATAAAAAATTTTGTCATGAATTTTTAATTTTAAATTTCTATGTTTGTAGCTTTTGGTGTCATTTTATTACTTGCAATTGCAATTAATGTTTTGAGCATTTTTGTTCACTATAGATTGATCAAAGGATCTGAAGAGGTAATAAGAAATTTATTTTGAGTTCTGCAAAATACGTATAAGAAGAAGAAGTTTGTGCATATTTCTTCCTTTTCACATTCATATATCAATTTACTTAGACAGCGGATTTTAACAAGGCGTAAATACAGAAATAAAGAGCAAAAAAAGATTTACAACTTTTTTTTGTTGCTTCCATTTGCAATTTTTTGGATCTTTATTGATCATTTTCGCTCTGCATTGCTCTTTATTGATTATTTTTGCACTATTTTTGTCTGCACACCAGGTCTTAAGGAATTTAATCTGGATAAATTAGTGCCAAAATACAGAAAAAGTGCAAAAAGAAGCAACGTGTATCTACGCCTAGGAATTTAGAGTGAATTTGACATAGAAAATTTCGATAAAGACCACCGTTGATGGATTTAAACTTGACTGCATATTTCTATTTTTCTCGTATGAAAAATGTGCACATACTTCTTTTTCTTATACGCATGTTGCCGAAGCTTAGAAAATTTTTTTGAAATTTTTGTAAATTTCTAATGAAATTTTTCTTTCATTTTTAGTTCGTACCAAGGAAATTTAAAGAAACAAAAAAATTTTACATTTTCTTCATCACAACCAGAGTGATTTTCATTTTAATTAGTTTAATTTGGATGCTATTTTGGTGGAGAATAATTTATATAGCAATTTTGTCTTTGATATTTTTACTCATTGATCTTTATATTTACATAATCATTGATAAACTTCAAATCAAGTATGAAAATTCTCTTCCAACTCAAAATAAACGAATACCGAAAATTACTATTGACGAAATTTATTCTATCGAAAGAAAATAAATTTTGAAAATTTTTGAAATCGTAATTTATCAAGCAAAGTTTTGTAAATATTTCATATTTTCAATCACAAGTTTTCAAGTAATATTTTTCGATCAAATTGGAATTTTAATGATCAAAATTTTATTACTTTTAATTTAAATAAAAACATTTGATCCTCGAATTCAATTTATTGAATTAAAAAAATATACAGGGAAAATTTGTATTATAAAAAATTAATCCTTAAAACTTTTCTAAACGTCAAATTATTTGAATTTTAATTTATTCTTAATTTTACTCTAAAAATAACTTTAGCTTAAAGATAGAAAACATGCAATAATGCATAAATTCTAAAAAAATTCACGAATTTATTAAATATGAAAGATTAAAAAATTTTATGTTTGAAGATTTTATTTTGAAAACATTTTAAAAGAAATTTTCATTATTTATAAAAAAACATCGTACTAAATTTTTAATTTTAAGTCTGAAATTAAAATTAATATAAGCAAACTTGTGAATCCACTTTTTCCAATTAAAAATTAAGTAAAAATAAGTTCAAGTTTAATCAGAATTTTTGTTGAATTTAAATTTAGAAATAATATAAAAGAAATTTTAATTGGCCAAAAGTTCCAAGAAATTGCAAAGGTTAGTGTCGCTTCAAAGCAAGTAAATTTAAGCATTATAACTACTTTAAGAATTTAAACTAGTTTTTAAATTTTTCGAACCCGAACTCGAATATCTTTAGATAACAGACTTGAAAGACGATTGTCACAAAAATGAAATTTTTTCATTGAAATATTAATAAAAATTTGCAAATAACTCTTTCAAAAAATCCTTTTATTTTTATTGAACTGAAATTGAATGAAATTCAAATAATTTCAGCTTTTGAGAAATTACAAAAAAAATTTCGTGATGAAAAAAATTATAAATAAAAACAAAACATGTCAATGAACTTATTCATTAATCACGTCATTTAATTTTCACTTTCTTCTAAAGCAACATTTGATATAAATAAAATGATTCATAAAAAAAGAATTGCGTAAAATATTGAACTATGACTAAAACAAAAATTGTTTTTTTCCTCATTATTTAGTAAACAAAAAATCTTCTTTAAATATTTTGAACAAGTCAAATAATAATTAATTTTAATTTTACAGCATTTTTTTACTTCAAAATAATTACAACTTTACTTAAATCAAACATAAACACACCTAAGTGGAATAAATTTCTCAATCTGTTTGCTCCACAGGAAAGCTCTGGAAAATTTTTAGAACGTTGGTTAAAAATTTATGTGTGTCAAGAGAGAAAATGTTTTAGTTGTTTTTTAAACTTCTTACAGAAAGCATCGAAAATAAGAAAAAATAAAATCATGTCATTTGCTAATTTTTTTAAACCAAATTATTTTCTTGGTTGTTTAAAATTGGAGACTGGTGGAATTATTATTGGAGCGTAAGTAAAAATAAATAGTGAGATATTTAGTTGTGATTTTTTTAAGCTAGAAAGAATTGAAATTATATAAGTGAATAATTGTTTACCATTGCTTAACTGCTGTTTCTAGAATAATAAAAAAGTCTGCAAGGACTGCAAACTTTTCACAAATAAAACAAAGTAGAAATTGAAAAATGAAATTTTTGTATGAAAAGTGTCAAAAAATTTTTATTTTCATATGTTTTCGGCCAGACGTGGACATACGTTGATTTTTTTTGATCCCATTTGATCTTTTTTGATTTTTATTTGATTTTTCTTGATCTTTTTTTTGAGTGTCCACGTCTGGGTTTTCGGCAAAAGGTGTGAACTCTCGAAAAATTAAAAAAATATCAAAAATTTTCTTGATATTTTTCAATGACTACTATGTTCTGCTTATCAAGAGTTCTAAACCCTTGGTTTTCGGCATCAATTATGAACGATTCTGTCTGTTTTTAAATAAAGTAAACAGAAGTTAATATATAAAAATTTAATAAATACCATTGGCATGTGTAATGTCATCTTTACAAATCATAATTTTATGAAATTCTTGACTCACTCAGTGACCGAAAAATTAATAAACTGTTGATAATTTTTTGAGCTAAAGTTTGCATTCCTTGAAAATTTTATCACAATTTAATTAAAGAAATTAATTATTAAAAAATTTTTTAAATTTCATAATTTTTCTTTTCTTTTCATTTATTTTTTAGCGTTGGTTTATTTTACGCTCTCTTGCAATACATCGTTTACACAATTTTGTTTTTGTTATTAATATTTGTAAAAAATTTTTGTCCGCAACGTCATTTCATTGATGAAAATCGCAATATTGGAAATTTCTCAAAAGAAACTCAAGATGATATAAAAAATATTACTAATACAGCACAACAAGTCTTGCATAATTATACACTTAGAACTCAAGATGGTTTGCATAATATCACAGATGCTGAGTTTTCATGCAGTTTTGTCAACAAAATTCGTAAGTTTTTAAGACATTTTTGTTAAATTATTTTAATTAAAAATTTGTTTGTTTTTTAGCTTTTGGCATTCTTTTATTAGTTTTAATTATTGCAAATCTTGTTGGAATTGTTGTGCACTATAAATTGATCAAAGGTGTTGAAGAAGTAAGTAAAAATTTTCTAAAAAAAGTGTTTGAATTTTAATTAATTTCTAATTTCAGTTTGATCCAAGAAAATTCACAATGATTCGATTATTTTACATATTTTTCATCATAATCAGAGCATTTTTGATGTTCATTGCTATCGGCTACACATTCTTCTCATTTAAAATGCTTTATGTGGCGATTTTCTGTCTTGTCATTTTGTTAATTGACATTTACATTTACACAACTATTGACAATCTTCAAATTAAATACGAAACTTCTCTTCCTTTGAATGTTGCAACACAAAATATTCATGTGAAAAGACCAGTTATAGGAGGAGATAATCGGCTTTACAGTTAAATTAATGAAGTAAATTTTCTTAATTTCTTGTAATTTTAGTCATGGAGAAAATTACTTAGAGAGAAATCGGACAAAATTAAATATTTTAAAAAGATTTCCGGCTTTGCCGTTTCTTTTCTGACATTTCTGATTTCTTTTTAAGAAAAAGTTTTACTACAAAAATAAAACTTTTACTTTTAAATTCGAGGAAGATTTCTGCTAAAGTTCGCCGTTAGCGGATTTAAATTTGACTGTGTAGAAAAAATTGAGAAATATTCTGACTGAATAGATTTTTCCCCCTAAACTTAAAAAATTTATCTGACCAAATTCAAAACAAAAGAAATTTTGATTTTTCTCCTTTATAAATGTTTGAAAATGACAAATAATCATAAAAATTTTGTTTTGAATGACAATTATCTTAGCAATGAATAGTCAATTAGATTTTTAAAAACTTTCGAATATAAAAATTTTTGATAAATTTTTATTTTATAGTGGGATTTGGCACTTGTATGAATTAGAAACATTTTTGTATAAATCGACTTGCAAGCAAGTATTCATGCAAGTGCAGAACCTTACTTTAATAGATTTAAGACTTATTTTTGATAATTATTTATATTTCTATTACTTAAAGGCGCTGTTCAGTTAATTGTCTGATGTCATTTTAACTCTAAACCAAGAAGAAATAACTCTTGAAAGTCACAAATTTTGTATGAAATTATCAAAAGAATTATATCAAACTGTTAGATTTTTTTGACAGAGTTATTTTTTCTTTGGATTTGATTTTTTAGCGAGCGAAGCTATTGCTAATTCACAGGCCGCGTAAGCCGTATTTATTCCTACTCTAAAAGCAATTAAATGAATCTTTAAGAAGTCTGCATATCGAAAAGTGAAAAAAAATTTTATATGACCAAATTGTATGTGACTTCATGACTAAACAGCATCTTACTTAAACTATTTTTAAATTAAATTTTTGTAAATACTTTTCTGGCTAATTAAATTTTGTACTAAAAATAATTAGATTAAGTTTAAGATGTATCTTAATTACCATTAATTGAAAGTTTTATAAAAGAAAAATTTATACAAAACTTATCATGAAAAATTAAATAAAAATTCCAACTATTTTGTCTAATAATTAACAAAAAACTTTCATCCTTTTATTTTCAATAAAACGAAAATTTTTTCTTAATAAAAGGTATTAGATTTGCAAAAAATATTTGATTGGACTAATAAAAGATCAAAAAGTTTGACACATTAACATATTTGAGGAGATTTATAAAAGTAGAATCTACTTTGTAGCTTTTGGCTACTTTCTACAGTAGATTTTAGCACTGTAGTCACAGGCTACTTTTTAAAAAATAGCCACTGAATGTAGTAGCCGAATGGCTATAGTAGATTTTTGCTACTGGCTACGGACCAGTACTTTAAAAACTTAAATAATTTGAGCACAGTACACTCGTCTTCTGATAACTCCGAAAATTATTTTAAATTGAATGTCATTCCTTTAAATTTTTTAAACGAAAAGGTAACAACTTTTTCTAGTTTCATATAAAAATTTTGGTTGGTAAAAATCAATGGTTACTGATTGAAAAATTCTTTTGATACTATTCTTCAAAGACCGAAGTCGACTATGAATTTGTCCTAAGTCGACTAGTGGCCTTAGTATATAATTTTTTAATCGACTTCAGGCTCTGCTATTTTTGCATATTAGGATTTTTGACAGACAGATTTCATTGACTTATAGGATATATAGACAAGTGCTTATTGTTTCTTAATTCTGTTCTTGCTATTACTAGCCTTAGTGATCGAATTGTCTGTGATCTCTATAAACTTACAGAGAAATGAAATGACTGACGCTAACAGCTAAAGTCAGTTGTTCAGGATCTTTCATTTGATACTATAATTTCCTATGTTATTTTCTAAAGATTAATTAATTTAAAAACTATCTAAAATTTTTGTAACGCACAAAATATTTTTTTTATTTTCTCAAAAGTAAAGTAAACAAAAACAGGAAAAAACATTGTGATTTTGTTTTCTTTCTATTTATAAAAATTAATTTTAAAAATATTGTAAAAAAAATTTTCGTTTACAAAATTTAAGTGAAAAAAAAAATTTAAATTCCATGCTGGAAAATGGAAATATTGGAAAGCTCATAGTAAACAATTGGAAAGTCAGTATTTTTCCATTCATCAATACAGCACATTTCTCGAATAATTTCAAATGTCGTTTTATTTTGGGTAACATTTTTTTATGTACTGGAGCAATTATTCATTCATTCCACATCTGTTAAACGAAAAAAAAAAATATTCCATAAAGCACCATAAAAAGTATTAAGAATGGAAGACAAAAGCAAAACTGATCAATTTAGAGACAAAGTCAAGGACACAACTGACTCAGCTGCTGATAAAATGAAAGAAACTAAAGATGCAACATCAGATAAAATGGATTCAGCCAAAGCAGCAACCAAAGAAAAATATGGTGAAGCTAAAGGAAAAATGTCAGATGCTAAAGATGATGCTAAGGATAAAATGAAAGATGCTTTGGATTGATTTCCTGAATTTCTTGTACTTAAAATAAGAGGAGAAGAATTTTTATGTTAATTATTTAAGACAAAATAAAAATTTATTTTTTGAGCTTCAAAAGACTTTTTTTTATTTATTTTTCTTTCAACTTATTGTGCATCATTTTTTTTAAAAAAAAAACTTGTTTGTCGGATTCTTTAATGTTTACAAAAAAAAAAATTTTTAAACATAAAGAAATTTGTCACATGAGCACATATGGAAACATTAGTAAACAAAAACAAAAAAATTCTATTTTGAAACCCCGATGGAAATTCACGAAAATAGGAAGAGAAAAAAAAAAAAACTTAAAATCATTTTCATTTTAAAGTTCTCATTTCACTTCATTTATATTTCATTAGTCGAGCAATAAAGAGCTAAAAAAAATTAAAAGAAAAATTATTTTATAAAAATGAGTAAGGAAAAAGGATTTTTTAAAGAAGTTAAAGAAACTTTAAAAGAAGCTAAACATGTAGCAAAAGAAAAACTTGAAGATATTAAAGATAAAATAATTGGAAATAAAGATGATAAAAAGGATAAAGCTGAAGAGAAATTTGAAGAAATGAAAGATCATCCTGAACCACAAGCTGGTGGATTAATGTCAACAGCTCCTGGCATAACACCACGAACTGATCAAGAATTTGGTGGAATGATGTCAACAGCTGGTAATCAAATTGATCAACCAACAACAACTGGTAGCACTTTAGGAGAAATTCAAGCAAGAGCTGGTGAGAAAATGGATCATGCTGCTCCCAAACTTAGAGACCAAACAGTTGATCATAAAATTGATCAAGCTGATCCTAAATTTGGTGAATTAAAGCCAACAACAACTACTGAAAAAATTGAACAAACTGTTACAATTAAAGCAAGTGACAACAGTGTGCAACCAACGACAACTGGAAATACTTTAGGTGAAAAACAAGCAATGGCTGGTGACAAATTAGATGAAGCTCTTGAAAAGCTTAAGAACCAAAATGTTGATCATAAAATTGACCAAGCTGATCCTAAATTTGGCGAACTGAAGTCAACAACTAGTAAAAAAGTTGAACAATCTAATCAAAATATTGGCGGAGTGATGACAACAGCTCCTGGCATAACACCACGAAATGAACATGAGACTGGTGACAACAATGAAGAAAGACACCGAAAAACTGGAAATACTTTGCAACAAATGCAAGAAAGAGCTGGTGATAAAATTGATCAAGCTGGAGAAAAGCTTAGAAATCAAAATCCTGAACATAGAATGGATCAAGTTGATCCAAAATTTGGCGGAGTGAAGTCAACAGCTACTGACAAAATTCAACACACCGATCAAAAATTTGGTGAAACAATCTCAACAGCTAGTGAAGAAATTGATAAAGCTGGTGACAAACACAGTGACCATAAAATTGATCAAGTTGATTCCAAGTCTGGGTTAATGTCAACAGCAAGTGAAGAAATTGATAAAGCTGATGATAAAGTTAGTGGTCAAATTACTACTGGACATACAGCTGATCAATCTAGTCAACAATCAACTGAAATAAAATCAACAACTAAAGTCAAAATGAATTTAGATCATGACAAAGTTGGCGAAACAGACGAAAGACCGCTTGAAAAATTGGAAGAAATAGCTGATAAAACTAAACAAAAAATAGGCGAAATAAAAGAAACATTAGAAAAAATTAAAGAAGCTGTTGGTGACATTGGAGAAATTGCTGAACTTAATGAAACTAAAATGAGTCAAGCTAGCGATAAACTTGATGAAATAAAGTTAACAACTGAAGAAAAGGTGGAACATACTGGAGAAGTGAAGTCAACAACAGAAGATAAAATGGATAAAGCTGGAAGTAAAGTTGAAGAAATTAAAGAAAAAGCTGGAGATAAAATGGAACAAGCCGGTGAGAAGTTAGGTGAAATGAAAGATAAAACTGTTGACAAACTTGGAGAGATGAAAGAAAAAGCTGGAGATAAAATGGAACAAGCCGGTGAGAAGTTAGGTGAAATGAAGGATAAAGCAGCCGTAAAGCTTGGGAAAATGAAAGATAAAGCAGCTGATAAACTTGGAGTAATAAAAGATAAAGCTGCTGAAAAACTTGGCGAAATGTTATCAGCAACTGGCGAAAAAATAGAACAAGCTGGTGATAAACTTCAAGAAACATCAAATACAACTGATGATAAAATGGATAAATCTGTAGAAACAAAGTCAACAATGGACAATAAAATGGATAAAGCCGGGGATAAAGTTGAAATGAGATCAACAACGAAGGATAAAATGGATAAAGCCGGAGATAAAGTTGAAGAATCAAAGTCAACAATGAGAGATAAAATGGAAAAAGCTGGGGATAAAATTGTAGAAATGAAAGATAAAACTGTTGACAAGCTTGGAGAGATGAAAGATAAAGCTGGTGAAAAAGTTGACGAAATGAAATCATCAACTAAGGATAAAATGGATAAAACTGGGGATAAAGTTGAAGAAACAAAGCCAACAACAGATGAAATGAAAAAAGTTCAAGAAAATATTGAAGAAATGAAAGATAAAGTTCACAAAAAACTTGAAGAAATAAAATCAACAGTTGACGGTAAAATGGAAAAAGCTGAGGATAAAATTGAAGAAATGAAATCCACAACAAGAGATAATATGGATAAAGCTGGAGAAACAAAATCAACAATGGAAGATAAAATGGATAGATCTGAGAATAAAGTTGAAGAAACAAAGTCAACAATGGGGGATAAAATGGAAAAAGCTGGGGATAAGATTGTAGAAATGAAAGATAAAGCTGTTGATAAACTTAAAGAAATGAAAGATAAAACGGTTGACAAACTTGGAGAAATGAAAGATAAAGCTGCTGATAAAATTGATGAAATGAAATCAACATCTGGGGATAACATGGATAAAGCTGGGGATAATGTTAGTGAAAAGAAGGCAACAGCTAATGATAAAATTGAAGAAATAAAGTTAAGATCAGGCGATAAAATGGAAAGAACTGGCGCAGAACTTGGAGAAATGAAAGAAAAATCTGCTGATAAAGCTGAAGAAATGAAGACAACAACAGATAAAATGAAACAAGTTCATGAAAAAATTGAAGGAATGAAATCAACAGTTGAAGATAAACCATTACCAATAAAATCACCAGCTGGAATTAAAGGAGAACAAAATATCGAAAAAACTGGAGAAACAAAAAATAAATCTGATATAAAATTGGTAGATATTGACAATAAGCAAAGTCTTGATAAAGTAAAACAATCATTAGAAGTTATTAAGGAAACAAGTGGAGTTGTCATTGAAAAAGATGGCAATCAAACTGGAGAAATGAAGCAAACAACTGGTGTAATGGTAGAAGGCATGGATGATAAAACTAAACAAAAAATGGAAGACATAAAGCAAACATTAGAAAAAGTTAAGGAAGCAGCTATGGATAAAATTGGAGAAATTAAGCAAAGTTCTGGAGATAGCTCAGGAGAAATGAAGGAACTAACTGGGCAAGTTAAGCAAAATACTGGTGAAATGAAGGAAACAACCGGAATTGATCAAACTGGTGGAAATATGAAGGATTTAAAGGACATAACTAAACAAAATTTGGATGAAATAAAACATTCAATGAAAAATGATTACGAAAGCTTTAAGAGTCAAGCAAGAAAAAATCCAGAAATTTAACTGCTTTGAAGAGTTTGAAAATTAAAATGTTTGTAAATTTTTTGAACTAATAAATTATTTATATTTTTTATTTGCCATAATAAAAATAAATAAAAAATTTTAAATCCACGTGTTCGAGCATTTTTAAAATTTCCCGCAGAAAAAAAAACGAACGGAAATATTGGAAAAATTCCAAAATACTGGAATAAAAACGATTTGATTTCCAGAATAACAAGCAATGTTTTAATATTTTTTAGTTTAAAAGGTTTAATAAATAAGAAACAGCAAATATTTTTCATAGGTAGACTAAAAAGTATTATTTGAAATTTTGTTAAAAATCAATTAAACGTTTTCTATTACAATAAAAGTAAATATCAAATTTTTCTAAGTATTGAAAAAAGTTCAAAAAATGAGAAATTTTTTGAATTGTTTTTCCCAAATGACTAAAAATTTATAAAACTACAATAATTCTTTTTCTTTAATTAGTTTTTAACGAGAGAATTGACACTGCGGACAAAAAAAGCAAAGTTTTGCTTCTTTTAATCTAAAAAATCAAGGAGGAAGAACTCTAACAAAAAATTTAACAAATAAACAAAAATTTTTTTTGCTGTTTTTTACAAAGTTTTTGAGTTTCAATGGTTACTTTTTTCTAACCCCTTGAAAAAAAATAATTTTCGTTTGTCCCAGTGTCTATTCCCTCAAATTTTCATAGTCAAATTAAAATTCGTTAACGACAGACTTTATCAAAAATTTTTGATGCACTAAAATCCGTCGTCTAAGAATATATATATAAACGGCGGACTGAAACTTGACAGTATTAATTTATTTGTGATTCAATTAGGACTTAATACGCAAAATAAAAATGAATGAAGACAAAGGAATCCATGAGAAAACACAAAACAAATTCAACGATGAAAAAGACACAATTAAGGAAAAATTTGGTGAATTTAAGAACAAATCGGAAGGATCGCAAGAAGATTCAAATGAGAGACCAAAAGAAATTTTTGATGAAGGCAAGGATGAAAGTACGGATAGATTGCAAGAAGCTTCAGATTCAGATATTAATGACTATCAACAACTTGCAAGAGAAATGTTCAAGAGCATCCATTAGATTACAAGTAAAATTAATGTTTGACTAATGAAGAGAAAAAGTTTGAAATTTTGTATTTAATTTGAAGCTGAAAAAATTTATTTTTAAATTTTAATTGTGATTCAAATTGAAAATAAATTGAAACATTTTAATAAAAAAATTTAACAAAACTATTCTTTTACAAAATCAAAATACACAGTCAAGTTTAAATCGACCAACGATGGACTTCAACAAAAATTTTCTATTTTAATTTCGCCCTAAAAAATCCGCCGTCTATGAAAATTCATAAATGCACGGCGAACTGAAACTTGTCTATGTAAGAAAAACACACACTTCGTCACTTCCAATCGAATGGAAAGTCACCAAACTCTAGAACTTTTTAATTTAAATTTCTTTTTATTCTCTTCATCATTTATTTTTTGTTCATCATTCCATTAGGACATAGAACTCAAAAAATGAGTGATAATAAAAGAAATATTGACAAAACTGATGGAGATCATCACCAAGATCCAAAAGACAGACCAACAGAAATTTTTGATGAAGGCAAAGATGAAACTGCTGATAGATTGGAAGAAATTTCAGACTCAGATATAAAAGACTATCAAAATCTTACAACGGATAAAGTTCAGGAACATGAATTAGATTATATGTATCAAAATAATGATTGTTTAACTATATAAAAATTTTAAATTTTCTTTACTTGGTTTGTGATTTAAAAAATTTATATGATTTAAAATAAATTGAAGAAAATTTTAATAAACTTAAATAATGAAATCAAAACAATTTTCTATCTAGAAAGAAAAATAATAAAAAGAAACTTCGTCTCTTCCCAATCGAGTGGAAATTCACAAAATTCTAGAACTTTTCGCCGAATATTTTATCTTAAATTTCTCCTTTTTTTTTCATCATTTATCTCTTGTTCGTCATTCCATTAAGACACAAATCGCACAAAAATGAGTGAAAATAATCGCAACATGAACATATCTCAAGATAAAATTACTGGAGGTCATCACCAGGATCCAAAAGACAGACCTACAGAAATTTTTGATGAAGGAAAAGATGAGACTGCTGAGAGATTGGAAGAAATGGATAATTCTGAGATTAAAAAATATGAAGACTTCACAACTGATAAAGTTGATGAAAATGTATTGAATTAAAATTGTAAAATTGAACAAAAAAAAAATGACAATAAAATATCAAAAATTTTAATCAGTAAAATAAAAATTGTTTTTTTTTCTTTTATTTATTTAATGACTAAAAGAAAAATTTTCTATTGTTTACGCTAAAACGTAAATACAATTAACTGAAAACCGTGTAAATCGCAATAAAGTTATTGACCTCGGACTTAGGAATTCCTATTTAATTGCTCAATACTTGTTGTTGTTCGATATTATGATTTTGAAAGAGGAAAATTTATAAGCAATAGATAAATTCTTAAACATAAAAAACAAACTAAAATGAGTTGAAATAAAAGTGTAAAAGGTTGTTGATTGTCAAAAATAATTGATTGTAGACAAAATAAGTTTTGTAGTTTTATTGGCGAACTATTTATGCATACATGTTTTAGTTTAATGTATTAGAAATTTCGTCAAGATATTTCGATGAATATTACGAGAACTTCAGGCTCATCCCCTGTCATCACTAATCTTATCGTCAAAATGATGACTGACACGTTGTGTAACGGAATACGCTTCAAATTTGAGAGCAGTTGAGCGCCTCGATGGCCGAGAGGTTAAGAGCGTTCGATCTGAAAAAGGGATGTTGGCGATCCGGGTTCAATCCCGGATGACGGCACTTTTTCAGACCTTCAAA
>JACWBX010003196.1:67021-84603 GCA_014622435.1 Polypedilum pembai
TTTTTTTTGGTGTGAAACTTAAAATTTTTATCAATTATTAATTATGAATAAAAAAGTAGACTGATAGCAATTGCAATTAAAATAAATAAAAAATTGTCTTTTTAGTTTAAAATTTATTAAATAAAATTTCAGATAACACGCAAAAGAAATCACTAAAATGACAACAAAATGAAAAAATATCAAAAATCATAAACAAAATTTTAGTAAAAACGCAAAAGAAATTTTGCAATGTCAACAAGATAAAATAATATTTACTCAACCGGTGTTCATAAACAAGAATGTTTACGAAAATATTTGTGCTTGAAAAATACATTCGACAAGTCTTTTGCAAATATTAAAAATAACACTTAATTTCAATAATTGGTAAATAGCCAAAATTCAATTTTAAAAACAGCAAGAAGTTTGTCTTTAGTCATTAGCATCAGTCATAAATTACGCTGTATGTTTGTAGAGAGAAAAGGTTTTTATAGGCTGGAATAGAAAATTACAGATTAATACAGAAGTAAATCATGTCAGCAACGATAACTTGAACGAATAAAAGGTTTAAGTAGGCAAGCAGCGAGACTCTGAGATTTCCAGCGTTAGCTTAGTAGAAGAAAATTTAACCGGCAATCATGAGACAAGGGTTAGTTTTTTGCTCGAACAAAACATGACAAAAGTGTTTATCTGATAGTCTATGAATTCAGTGAGCTAGCAACAACTCCAAATTCAAAGATGGAAACGAAAGAAAGGTAGAAAGGTCTAACGGCTTTAAATCAATTACTTAAGATGACCTTAAAATCTTTCAACTATACATGATATTCTTAAAATTGACATGAAGAACTTCGAGAAAAAATTTTAAAATACTTTAGTACATTTCCGCACTCAAGAAATCAATAAAATCTAGAAGAATTCCAGCCAGTATGTCTGTATGTTGTTTGATTTGATAAACTCATTTTAGAAAAAATTAAACTTGAATTAGAAAATCTTTTGTGAGTTCTTAGTACATGTAGCTTGTATTAAAATATCAAATAGAACTTTTATTTTATTTTATGCTAAAGCTTGTCTTATCAGTTCAATTTTCAATTATACGACATTGATACTTATACAGAGAAAAGTGAAGACTTTACGAATCTCTGTCACATGACTTTATACTTAAGTTCTAAAATGAATAAGTCTTGTGAAAGTTGCAACATAATTTTGATAATAATAATGAGTTCCTAAAACTCTTACCCTGTTGAGTTGCTTTATTACGAGCAGGTAACGATTACGAAGAACTGATTACGAACCATAACGGAACAGCCTTGATTTCTTCTGCCAAGCAGTTTCTATAGCATTGCTTGTATTGTGATGTCTTCAGGATATTTTCTGAGTATGTGACAAATACAAGTGCAAGTCACTATTACTAATGATCTCAGCATAATATTTTATTAATATCACAGAATGTAGTTAAAGTATATCTAGATCCGTTTTAAGAAGCTTATAGAAATATTTTTGATTTTAAAAAAATAAAATGGCCACACTTCGCCCTTATGTTATCATCAAAAAGCTTCAAACTAAAATAGATTTAAATATTAAAATTTTAATTATTTCACGAACATTCCTGTATCATTTTTATCGATGAATGGAAAATTACTGAAGATGAAAAAAATTTACTTGTTTTAAATGTTTTTTTCTTCTCATCATTTTAATTTCGTTAATCGTATCAAAAGGATCACAAAAAGAATAAACTTAAGAAAAAAAATGAGTGACAAACATAAAAAGTTTGAAAAACCTGCTGAAACTTTTGAAGAAAAGAAAGAAAAAGTTGACGAAGATTTGGGAGATGTAGTAAAAGGCCCTGAAGAGAAGAAGGAAAATACTGAAGATCATCATGAAAGTGGAAGTGAAGACAACGCAATTCAAGAATTTGAAAATGATTTACTGATATTAAGCAGTTATTAAAATCAAATTTAAGACTTAAAATTATTTGTAAAAATTGAAAAGTTTTAAAATTAAATTTGAGGCTTGTGAAATTTATTTTTCTACTATTTTTTTATGGTGTAAACAAAACGCAAAAAAAAGTTTCATATAAAATAAAAAACGCTTTGAAAATGTAAATAAACGAATATCAATGAATTTAATTATAATTACTATTTAAAATTTACTCAAGGAATTTTCAAATTTTCTCCACCCACCTCTATTTGGTTGTTAAATCTGGAAGTTTTTCTGTCTTGTTTGTTTATATTGAAAAAATTAAGCAATAGAAATTTATTTTTTTTATGTTGAAGCTTGGCTTATCCTTTCAATTATTAATTATGTGACAGTAATATTTATATAGTGAGAAATGAAGAGTCTATCGAATCCTTGTTATTTGAATTTAAACTGTAATTCTAAGATAGAGAATTACAGAAAAGTTTTTAAAATAATTTTGATGATAAGTTGCTATAGTTTCACTCTGAAAAGAAGGATGCAAAAATTTTAGAGCCCGAAATCGAACTAAAAAATTATAAGCTAAGTCGACTAATGTACAAATTTTTAGTTGATTTCAGGCTCTGAAAAATTCTTTTTTAATCTAATTTAATTCTTTGCTTACTCAATATTACTTTTGCTCTGCTAAGCTTTTTGAATACGAGTAGAAAACTGTCAGATAACTATGGGAAAGTCTTGATTTCTTTTGCCCTACAAATTCTATGAATTCGCTTGTATTGTGATATCTTCAGAGCTTTCTCTTAGTGTTTGACAAATACAACTTCATGTATGTTTGCTGTGCTGATTGGTAATTAATTCTTTTCCAGTTTGAGAGTTTAGATTGGCATTATTGATTATTTCAAGTTGATATTTTTTTAATATTACAGACTGCATAAAAGTTAAAAAATGCCTAAGACCGTTTAAACCAGTAGCCAAGGTTTACTCTAGAAAGTGGCCAAAAGCTACAGAATAAATTCTATTTTTACAACTCTGTTATATAATTTACATGATCACACTTTGCAGTTATTTTAAAATCAAAAAGCTTCAAATTAAAATAAGTTTAAATATTCAAATTTTTATTTTCGCACGAATATTTCTGCATCATAAATAAATGGAAAGTTACCAAGATGAAAAAAAAAACATTCTGCAAAATTGTTCAAATATTTTTTCCTTTCATCATTATTATTTTGTTAACCGTATCGAAAAGAACTAAAAAGTAAAGATAAAAGAAAATGAGTGATAAACAAAAAAAATTTGAAGAACCTGCAGAAACTTATGAAGAAAAGAAAGAAAAAATTGATAAGGAAATGGAAGAAATAATAAAAGGTTCTCAAGAAAAAAAGGAAAATACTGAAAAGAGATTGAAAGGAACTGAAGATTATCAAGAAAAAAGACGTGAAGAGTACACAGATGATGAATTTGAAACTGATTTAATTATTTTAAGCAGTTTTTAAAATCAAATTCAAGACCTAAAATTATTTGTAAAATTCAAGTTTATTTATTAAATATTTGGCTTGCGAAATTATTTTTTCTAGAATTTCATTTGGTGTAAATAAAATGTAATGAATTTATAAACAAAGTAAAAATATTTTAAAAGTGTTAATAAATTTATATTTATCAATTTGTTGTCTTTACCAATATAATAAAAATTATTTTAATTTTAAATTACCTCAAAAAATTTCTGTTGTTTTTCTCTTTATTCTTGTAGACTCTAGAAATATTTTCAATTTTTTATGAGCAAAACAAAGAAATTACAAGAAAATGAGTTTTTGAAGAATTTTCTCACTAATTTCAATTTGCAATGGGCAGTAATTTCAAGAAAAACGAAATTCAATTTAATATTCAAAAATGTAACTGATTTAAGGTCACTAAGTCAACATCACAATTATTCATTGCATAATTATTGTTCAAAATTAAAATTTGATTTTAATTCTATTCTAAAAATTAAATTTAAAAAAAACATTTTCAACTTTTAATTTATAAATTGTAAAGAAATTTCAAAAATATAACATAAAGAAATAAAAATAAATTTGTTTAACGTTTTCTTGCTAATCAGTATATATAATTGACTGACGTCTGAAGGTATCATTCAATATAATTTGATACCAATCTAATATCAAACATTATCAGCTACCAACTTATATCGGTAAATAAAACAAATATTTTAAATATCTTGATGCTCATCATATACTTTTAAGTGTTTTAGTGCTCAGCACTAAGTGTTTGAGTGCTTAGCATTAAGTGTTTGAGAGCTTGAGTGCTCAGCACAAAATAATTGAGTATTTTAACATATAGCGCTAAATTTTTGAGTTTTTGCGTGCTCAATAATAAGAGTTTAGTGTTTTAACTCTAAATCTTAGAATTTGTAATCTTTTATGCTCATCATTGTTTTGTTGAATATTTAAATGTTCAGTGAAGTTTTTAAGTTTTCAATCTTCATAATATTATGTTTATATGTTTTTATTTACTTAGTACATTTGCGTTAGTATAAGTAATTTACAAATATTTTGACAAAAGAAGACAGCAAAGCGGTCGAAATGCGTTAGTATTTAATAAAATATTTTTGTTATTTAAATTTAATGTCTAAGATTTTTGTAGACTGGAAACATTTACATATGATAATATTCTAATCGTTTTTGCATTAGTTTGCGTATTTTGATTATGAATGGAAAGTAACAAAATTGAGTAAAAAAAAACATTTCAATTCAGTTACATTTTTCTTTATTCTCATCATTTAAGCTCTAGTAATCGTGCTGTAAGGAACTAAAAGAAAAAAGTGAAAAAAATGGACGATAAAACAGAAATTATTGAAGGAACTAAGAAAAATTTGGCTGCAGCAGGAAATGCAACTGCTGAAAAACTTGGTGAATATAAAGAAGAAATAATGGGAGCCAAAGATGCTGCTAAAGATAAAATGAGTGAAATGAAAGAAAACGCAGGAGAAAAGTTTGATGACATGAAGTCAAGAGTGAATGAAATGAAGGACGACACAAAGGTAAAGATGGATGAAATGAAGGAAAGAGCTAAGGATGGTATGGAAAATATGGCAGAAAATGCAGCAGATGAAATGAATGAACTCAACAATCCAGACCGAGTAACATTTGATGATTATTCAGGAGACAAATACGAGCCTGAATTGACTGGAAAATAATATGAAAACAAAAAGCAATTAGAAAAATTTTAGATAACTAAATTTGAATTTAGTTTAAATTTTTTATTTAAATTGTGTTTAAAATTAAATTGTGTTTAATTAAAAACGGTTAATTAGATAACAAGAAATTTTTCAAATAATAATTTAAAATGAAAGTGTACAAAGTTGAAAATATTTTAAAATTTTATCTTCGTTTTGTTGATATTTAAATTCTTTTATTCTACATTTCTTAAAGGAATATTAAAAAGTTTCATTCATCTGAATCTTAAAAAAATAAAACAATTCAAATTTTTTAATAAATATTTTAAATTGATTTTTCAATTTATGTTTGAAAAGTAAACCAGAACTCGGCCAGTTAAATTTGAGTCCAAAATTTCCTTTGAACAATTTTATTTCAACTTAATTATCTTCTGGCGGCTTAAGAATTTCAGCCTAAACCTACTGATGTCTTTTCAGTCGTGATTACATGTTTTTTTAGCTGAAATCCAAGCGAGAATTGAATTCATAATACACGTAAAGCTATTGAGAAAAATATTCAATTTCTTTTTGTTCAACGAAAATGTCTATTTGAAGTTTGACTAAAAATTTCGGCTCAATTTCAGCCAAAACTCAACATTTTGAAATGCAAACATTTTTCAGCCTAAAAAATTTCATTTCACAATGTCAACAAAATATAGAAAACTTTCCATCAAGGAATAAAAAATACTCAGGTAAAAAAAAAATCTGCTGCTGAAAAATAACGACTTAAAATTCAAAACTGTTGGAATAATTTTTAAATTCAAATTTCCAAGACCGTTGCAGTATCACTTGATACACACTGAATGGAAATTCACCAAGCTCACAAAAAATATTTTTCCCAATAATTTTTATCTTTTAACTTTTTCTTCTCATCATTTCTACTTCGTTTGTCAAAACAAAAAGTACTAAAAAAACTTACACAAGATGAGTGATGATAAAGGAATTCTTGAAATTACAAAAGAAAAATTAATTGATACAAAGGATGCAGTTGCTGATACAATTGACAACTTCAAGGATAAATTGTTTGGTACAAAACATGAAGGATCAGCAAATATGGAAATTCCACCAAATAAAATGGGTGACACAATGGGAGCAGCAAATGAACCCATAAAGAATGTATATACAACGGAGACGGTTCGAGAAAAATAAATAAATTTAAATTAAATTGATTTTAGTGCTTAGAATGTTTTGCTTATAATTTCTTATTTTATTGTCATCAAAAGTTATAAAATTTCAAAATAAAAATAAATTTTTCTTTTTAAATTTAAAATGCAACAAAAGTAATAGAGCTGAAATAAATTATTTACTTAAAACTTTTGCTTGTAATTTTTAATTTTGATGAAATAAAAACTTCATATCACAATAAAAAATATAAACTATAAACTAACAAGTCTTGAGAACTTTTTTTATATCTTTAAAATGTTTGTTTACTTCTAAATTTTTAAAGATTTCTCTTGACTTGCTCCTTTATTGTGCTATTTTTTATCAGACACAGACACATGATGTTCCAAATTGTCTTTTAATGTTCTCTTTTGAAGTGCTGATTATTATTTAACTTTTTCTGTCTCTTTCTTGCCTAGGTTTTCTGCTCAATGTCAAATTTTAAAGAGACTGTTCGAACTTCGAAATTAAAAATATTTTCGTCATCTTAAACCAGAGTCCGAAACCGTTTGAAAATTTAGTTGCAACTAACTAAATTCAACTAAATTTCAATCGACTAATAAATAAAACACTAATCTATTACATTTTAGTTGATTTTTAGTTATTTGTAAAACGATTTCAGATTCTGTCTTAAACTTTAATTATATAACTTTCTTATCTACACGAAGAAAATTAACTATTTGACTACAATAACATGAGTCTAATTATGAGTCTAACATAAAAAATTTCCTAAATTTAATTTCTATATAATTTTTTTATTGCGCCTCAATTGGCAGAATTCTAGGGCTCGGCATTATATAGATAAGAAGAAGAATTTAGATCACAATTTTATTCTTTTTATTCCTTTCACACGGAAGAATCAAGAACAAAATTTTGCGCATTATTTTCTTTCTCTCTACATACTTGTGAATGCAAAAAAAATCAGAAAAAAACTTGTTTTATGAAGCATTATGCAATTTCAACTTATCATCCAGTTTTATATTGCATAATATTGTGCTACGAAAAGATATACAAAATTAAACTTTTATAGACTGATAAAATAAAAGTGATGATAATTTTTTGCTAACTGAAACAATAAAAGGATTGTAAAATTAATAAAAATTAAAAAAAAAAATATTTATCGAAAAATTATGATTTTATGCAAGGCCTGAGAACTTTTTTGTTATTTTTGATGTTCTTTTTGGAAAGGACTTTTTCTGAAAGAACTACAGTTAAAAAACAATAGCACGAAGCCATGCAGTTGTTTTTACATTTTTATTTCTTTAGCTTGTTGCATTCTTTTAAGCTATTAAAATTACTTTTTAGGATTTGTAGTTAAAGAGAAAATTGCAATATCAAAAAATATCAAAAGAATTCTTAGGCCTTGATTTTCTGTAACATATTTAGATAAATCCAAGAAGTGTGAAATCTTGTAAATTTCATAAAATTTTTGATATTTTGTTAAAAATTTTGATTTTTTAATGAATTTTTTGTAATTTTTATAGAGTTCACACCTCTTGGATAAATAAAATTTCTATGGAAGGAAAAGAACATTTAATTTGGGGTAAATACAATAATAAATTCAAATGACATTAAAAACAATGAATAAAATGTTTTTATTACGCATAATTTATTTCACAATATCAACAAAATAAAAAGTTTTAAAAAGAAATAACGAATAAAATATTCCAAAGACGGGAATTACTTTAAAATTGCAAACTTCCAAGAAAAAACATTTTTTTTTAAATCAGTCATGATGATCACCGACCTACCTTCACTTAATTTTTGCTTATTGCATGACAGAGAAGAAAATAAAAATTTATTATGGACCCTAGTGAGATTATTATTGCAGCGTAAGTCTCAGTGTTTAGAAAATAAAATTTAATTTAGTTCTCTGAAAATTGAAATAAATTAAAAAATGTTGAAATTAAATTATTTAATTGCAGTTTGGATCTTCATTTCTCTGTTTTTCGAATCAATGCTCATATTATTTTGCTTTTGCCTCTCTTTCTTGCTGGAAATATTTATTTTCGGCAGTACTTTAATTATGATAATTTCTTTTATAATATTTGCTCAAGGTGAGCATAAATTTGTTTTAAGATCTTTGATTATTTGATGACAAGACAAAAAGGCAAAACAAATTTTTCATTACATTTTAAAAGTATTAATAAGTTTTTTAAATTTAATAAAACTTTTTTAAAAATTAAAAATAAAAACGCTGCATCGTTTTTAACAAAAATGCGTTAAAAATTTTAAAAACATGAAAAATTTAAAATTTTGAGTTTAAAAAATTCCATGGAAAAAATTAAAAAACTATTAAAATATTTTTAATTTTATATAAAATAAAAAATATTAAAAGAAGTTAAGTAAATTCCATTTTTAAAAATTGAAAAAGTGAAAATAAATTTCAATAAAGAAAATGAATTTTTTCAATGAATTTCAATCAAAATAAAAAATTTTGTGACTTGAATATCACTAAAAAATAAATTCCATTTTACAATATTAAAAGCAATTCAAATTTTATTTTAAAAATAATTTTAAATTGTTTTTAACAAGCGATTAGAACTGAAAACAGAGTAACCTTTGAAATTCAAAAATTTTGTATAAAACTAACAAAAATTTATTAGTTAATTTGTTAGACTTTTTAATAGACTTCTTCCCTAATGATTTTTAATGAAAATGAATAAATTTTGAAATTTTATTCAAAACTAAAAATTAAGTAAGAGCATTTAAGTGTCTCAAAAGTCGATTGGTTCGAGCACTAGATCTGAATATTGCCAAACAAACCTTTAAAAGTTTAGAAACTTTGACTGCTCAGTTGCCAAAATAAAGACGTTTTTCGATTCTGGATGTCCGATATTAATGGAACGGAAGTGAAAAATAGAGAAATTCTCTCAATTTTTAATCAAAAGAAAAAGTTAAGTGTTTTCAATCAGTTAAAAGATTTTATAAAAATTTTAATTAATTCCATTTAAAAATATGAAAAATTTAACTAAATTTTATTAAAAATATCTAATTTTAAATTGTTTACATTTTTAATAAAAATTTGAAAATTTAATCAAAATATAAAATTAAGAAGTTTTAATGAAAATAAATAAATTAAGAAATTTCAAACTTAATTTTAAATAGAAATAAAAATAAATACTAAAAGTTCAAACAAAATAAAAAGTTATAAAATTTTAATTAGATTAAAAAAAATATTATGAAATTTAATCAAAAGTTAATAGATTATGAAATTTTTAAAATGAAAACAAAATATTGTGTAATTTTAATCAATAATAAATATTATTTGACCTTGGTGTACAATCGTTTCTTCTTTTTATTCTTCTTCTCTGATCATTGCGTAAATACAAAAATAAATTCTACTTGATAAATTGTAAGATTTTTTTTTGTACTTTGTTGGTAAATAAAAATAAGAAGAAAAAAAATTATTTCATATGGTTAAAATAACATGGAAAAATATCAGAATGAAACTTTATGAATTTTTTTAAATAAAATTACCGCAAGCGATTAAATTTTATCTTTTCCATTCAGTAGTAAAAAATTTTTACAAATACGCATAAAAGACAATTTTCTAGGTAAAAAAACTTGAAAAAATTTCCATCACATAGAAAAAAAAAACATTCTGAGTCATATCTAAAAAATTCTATGCACGAAATAACGAATGAAGTTTCCAAAGACTGGAAATAATGTACTAATGTCGAGCAACTTCGTTGCGTTTTCTTTTCTCTGCATGCAGAGAGTGAAAATAAATTTTTTATTTCAGACGTATCGTGCCCATGGTGTAGTAAACAACAAAAATAAAATAATGTGGAAAATGGATATGAAAAAGTTTTTGAAACTAGAAAATTTTCTCTGCTTTTTTGATTTAGAATCTTGTGGGATTATTATTGGAGCGTAAGTGAAAAATAAAAATAAATTTTTAATATTTGTGAAATTAAAAAATATTTTTGAATTTGTTATTAAATAAAATTTTGAAATTTTTTGAAAAACATTTTTGGTTTTCAAGTGGAAAAATAAATTTAAAAATTTTCAAATTTTAACAACAAAATTTACTAATTTCAGTTTGGGAATACTCTTTGTGGGTATAAATCTCATTGCCACAATTGTTCTACTATGTTGTGTTATATTCATAAAAGATTTTTGCTTTCAACAACATTTTCCTGATTTATACATCATTCGTGATATTTTTTCGAGAGGATTTCCGAACGATCTCGACGATTTTAATTTTTTGACGCAAAATAACTCAGAAGATTCTGACTTGTCATGTACTGAATTTAGAAAAATTTGTAAGTAATTTGTAGACAAAAATTTGAAAAAAATTTTAATTGAAAATTTTAATTTCTTTCAGTCGTTGGTCTAGTTTTAGTCGGAACAATAATTCTCAATATTATATCAATAGTTGCACATTACAGGATAATCAAAGGTGTCGAAGAGGTAAGACAAAATTATATTTTAATCTTTTTCAAATTATTTACAAATTTTCTTTTTATTTTTAGTATAATTCAGCAAGATTTTCATTGCCGCAATTTTACTACAAAATTTTCATCGTCATTGAAATAATTTCATTAATTTTCCTAATAGTTTGGAGTTTCTTTTCGATCAAAATGATTTTAGCTGCACTTTTATTTTTCATTGCTCTTGTGACTGATATTTATAATTATATAGTAATTGAAAAACTTCGCATCAAATATTTAAGTCAACCATCAATCAGTCTTGTATTTGCACCTGAAAATATAAAGAAACCAAAAAAGAAGAAATTAAGTCGTGATGAGAAAAATGCTAAAAGAATTGAAGCTAAAAATGAGAAAAATGAAAATTTCTGTTATGTTTTTGAACATAAACCTGAAACAGATAATTATTATAAACCATTAGATGAAGATAAGACAGATAATAAGAACAATAATGTTAAATTTGATTCAACTGTTCATATTGTTTAGGCTTTTTTCTACTTAATTTATATCCTGCTAATAGTTAGATTATAAGTAAACAATAATATTTATTTCTAATATGCTCAGTATAAAAATCCAAAGCTAAAGATTGTAAAAGTTGATAATTATATTTCTCTGAGTTTTTAATCTACTGGTCCGTAGACAGTAGCCGAACTCTATTGTAGCCCGAAGTCGACTAAAAATTGTATGCTAAATCGACTAAATTTAGTCGACTTTCGTACAAATTTTGAGTTGACTTCGAGCTCTGAAATCTTCTGTAGCCAATGGCTACTTTTTGAAAAATAGCTTTTGACAGTGGCTATTTGGCTACAGTTTTCTTTTTGGCTCAACTATTGTAGAAAATAGCCAAAAGCTAAAAAGTAAATTAAATTTTTACAGCAAAATTAGATAAAATTGTCATCAACTTTTACAAACTTTTACATTTATTTTTAAGATCTCACAATATTTTAAAATTAAACAGCAATATTTGCTGTAATAGTCATTATTTGGCAGGGCCTAAATTCATATTTTATTACGTCATAAAAAAATTTTTTTCTATAAAAACAGTAAACAATGAAAGAGAAAGCTTCGGGAAAAATTATTGCTTGAGAAAATTCTAAATGTTTTTGTATAAAAAAAAAATTTATGATAAGGCTTTGTGAAATAAATGTTTATGATAAGAAATTTAATTTTTATTTTATATGACAATCGTAAATTAATATTGAACTTTTATTTATTTGGAAAATGATTTTGTCAGATAAGCAGAAAAAGAGACAATTTGATAAGTTTAGTTCAAACGAAATTTAAATGCGCATTCTCTATATGTCCTGAATACTAAAATAATTGCGATCTAAGAAAAGAAAGAAACGATTTCAAAATTTTTAGTCCGAATAAAATTTAAATGCACGTCTCTTGACTGCCGAATAGATGCTCTGGTTTCGAAGCATAGAGTGAATATTTTGAAACAAATTTGTTAAATTACTGGTCCATAGACAGAAGTCAATAATTACTTTTTGAAAACTAGCTTTAAGCTATAGCAGACAAAATTTACTGTAGAAAGTAACCAAAAGCTTCTAAGTAGATTCTAATACATTAATGTTTTGATGTACAACGTAGAGTCCATTTTTTCTAATTTTTCTGAATTTTGAGCAATTTTTTCGTTAAAATTTCATTATTATGGCATAATTGAGACTCATTTTACTCGGCTTAAAATTGACAAAATTCTGACTTTGAAGCGGCGATGGAATCGTGAAAACTAGTAGATTAAGTCAAAATATTAAGATTTTCACGAAAAAGTGTTTTTGAATTTGATTTAAATAATGATAAAAAAATTTTAATCGAATAATAAAAGTTTAATGAAATGAATCGAAATTTAGTTGATTGTAACAAAAAATTTAAAACAATTAAGGACACTGTCAGAGCTGTAAAAGAAGAATCTACTTTTTAGCTTCTGACTACTTTCTGTAAAAGATTTTGGCTAAAGTAGTAGCCACTGATTTTTCGATTAAAAAACTAAACAGAGTTTTTAAAAAGCTGCCAGTGACTACAAGAATGTTGTTCATTGCAGTCTGTTGTAGTCGGCTTTTGGGTTAATAAAAAGTCATCATCGCTCGTCAATCAATAGCACTCTGCCATTCGCTACTGCTGATAAGTAACACAAGATTCATGTGGCTACAGTAGTACTTAGTAACCGGTAATTTAAAAGCTCTGGACTCTGATATTAAAACATTTTCAACATAAAATCTTTTTCTGCTCAATCCATCAATGCTGACAAAATTGTATTTGTAAATTAACAAAACTTTTGTAATATAGATTAAGAAAAATTTCGATGTACGTAAAAAAGCCCAGCCAATATATCATATTTATGAACAAACATTCTTCTATAGTGATTTATTATTATTAACTTAAAATTTTACTGCAATAAGAATAAATGTTCAATATATGAAATTATTATTTATAATATTTGATTAGTATGGACAGTCAAAGAAAAGTTCAGATGATAGATGAGGGTTAAGATAAAGTTTGTAATTTTTTTATACTACTCATACTCATGTAAAATATTAAAACTAATATCAAAAAAGATGTAAAATAAATAAATTTATAAAAATCAGAAAAATTGTTATCAAGCCTCGTAAACTTTTTGATTTCAGTAGACATTAAAATATGAAAAATTAAATTAAGAAACATCAAAATGGAACTAAAAAAATTAAATTAAGTTTATTAGACTAATCAAATTGATTTCACAAGCGTTGAGTGACATATTATTGACCCATCAGAAAAGGAAAACAATAAATTTGTTCTTTCTTTATCTTTGGGCTTTATAATATTTCGGCAGACAGTGTAATTGCTATCTCTCAAATTGTAGAAGTTATAATTTGTAATTTCTATAAAAATTGCCTTCCAATTCCCTCCAAGGATAAGATAAAGTTTGTAATTTTTTTATATTACTCATACTCATGTAAAATATTAAAACTAATATCAAAAAAGATGTAAAATAAATAAATTTATAAAAATCAGAAAAATTGTTTTCAAGTTCTATGACCTTTTTGATTTCAGTAGATATTAAAATGAGTTCTGAGCTGCCTTGATGGGTCAGTGAAAAGACGCTGGCCTAGCAAGCTGATAGTGCTGGATTCCAATCCCAAGGATTCTGGATTTTCAGGTATTTTTCACGCTCAGAATTTACTGCTATCGGATCGCAGTATAAAAGGTAAGGTCCACTGATGAATTTTACGAAAACATCAGGCTCATCCCCTGTCTTCACTAATCGTATTGCCGGAATGATGACTGAATCGTTGTGTGACGGAATACACTTCAAATTGGAGCAGTCACATACAACGTGCTACGCTTTTCAATGAAGTAACAAGAAATCATCATCAGATATTAAAATATGAAAAATTGAATTAGAAAACGGAACTAAAATAATTAATTAGTTTATTTGAATAATCAAATTGAGTTCACAATCGTTGACTGGCCCCAACAGAAAAGGAAAATAATAAATTTGTTCTTTCTTTGTTTTTGGATTTTAAAATATTTCGAGAAACAGTGTAATCGCTATCTCTCATAATATAGAAGCTAGCATCAATTGCATAATAATTTGTGTTTTCTATAAGTATACAGTAAAAATTTCCTTCCGATTCCCTCCAAAGGGTAAGAACTTTGACTTTAGACTCTGTTAGAATACTTTAGAGCACTTTAGAAGACGTTAGCGCACGTTAGACTGAAGTTTTTAACCTTTGATTCCCTCTTTCAGCATAAATTATATTATTTGAATTATTTGTGCTCCCTTTAAACTTTGAGCGAAAATTAATGCAAGATTTTAACAGTTTTATGTATCAAACTCAACTTAAGAAATTTAAAAGTTTTTATGTTTTGGTTAGAAGCTAAATTATCAAGAGAAATTTTTCTAAAAGATCTTTAACAGCAGTTCAACAAACTTTTTTCTTTGAGAACTCAACAAGTAAAAGAACAAAAAGTTTTCTTGTTCACCAAATTTGCTTTGTAACATAAAGTTCAAGACAACATTGTCCTAGGTCAATGTAGAAAAAAAAGAAACTGTTTACATCTTTCACAAAAGTATTTCATCAGAGCAATGCAACAAGTATTTCCGCATGTTTTTCTTACTCAAATAATTTTTAATGTTTTTCATCAAACATTCTCAAAATTTTTTTGATGATTCATTAACAGTAATCAAAAAACAAAACAAAATGCTCATTACAATAAAAATTATTCGATAATTCTCACCATAAAACTCTAGAAAAACTTTAAATGCTTTTTTATTATTTGTTAGAAGAAAAATAATTTTAGTCGTGATTTAAAGTTCTTACTGTTAACAACTTAAAAAGATTAAAAATGATGGCAATTAGAAACTTTTTTAACGATGGTAAATTCTTTGGATTATTTAAAGTGGACACTGGAGGAATTGTTATTGGAGCGTAAGTTAAAATAAATAATTTTATTAAGATGATATTTTTATAGGGAAAAGAAAAATTTCTGTTTTTGACAATTATTTGTTCAACACCAAAAATGTTTGATATTTTAATTAAGAAATTTTTAATCATTTTTACTTAAATTTTCAATGCATTTCGATGAACTTATTTTTCTCTTTATCGAAAACTTTAAAAAAATATTTTTAAATAAAGTCAAATGCAGCAAAATTATTTCATTGAAAATTCTTCTTATTAAGTGTTCTCTTGATCCTTGATATCTTACAAAAATTTTAAATTTTTGAAAAGAACAAAAACTTCGAGATCAAGCTGAATTGAAAAATAATCAAAAAAATAATGAAAACATTATTTTGAGTTGAGCTTAAATACGCCTACTTTGATTCCTGTTAAATGGCATTAGAGGATTTTCATAAAATATATAAAGATGATAAGATCATGGATTGCTTTGATTTTACGTAATATAAAATTTAAAAAACGTAATTTAAAAAATTTCTTTAAAATCTAAAGTAAAGAAATAAAATAAAGAAACAGAAAGAGGTAAATGGATCAAGAGTAAGAAAATTTTGTTATATATGACTTCACAATGAAGTTTCAGGGAAGTTTTGGGGAATTCAACAAATAAATTTTTTTGTCAAAGTTCATCATTGAGGATGAAAATTTGATTGTGTTAAGTAAAATTCTTTATTTGTTGAAATTTTGATGGACACTAATAAATGATCAGCTGAAGCTTTTACTTAATGTTAAGTGCATTGAAGCATGAGTTTTAGCTATTTTTATTAAGAAAAATTTTCTCCTTGTAAAAAATTTTCCTATAATTTTGAATTCATCAGTATGCAGATAAGTAGAAGAAAGAAATTTCGTATCTGAATACTACCAAATCCTACTTGAATCTCTTTTAAATTTGATATAAGCATCGCTTTTAAAACATTCATAATTTTCTCATTTTTTATCTTTCTTCTCCCAGCATTGGATTTTTTTGCGCAGTTGTTCAACTCATAACCCAAATCATTTTGATAATAAGCTTAATTTTTGTTAAGGATTTTTGTCCACAACGACATTTATTTGATGATAAAACCAACATAGCAAATCTCGTTTTAAACACACAATATGACATAAAAAATCCATTCAATTATGCACAAAGAGGATTACAGAATCTCACACAACAAGTACAAGGAGGTTACAATAATTTCAAAAATGATGATTCATGCACTTTTGTCAGCAAAATTCGTGAGTTTTTAAAAATGTAATTTAGTGAAATTTTTAGTAAAATTTGAATTTTTTTAACAGCTGTTGGTTTGATTTTGGGTGTTTTGATTATATTCAACATTTTTGCAATAATTGCTCATTACAGACTAATAAAAGGTGTTGAAGAGGTGAAAAAAAAGTTTAAAAAATTCTTTAATTATCTAAAATTTTGTTTTCTTCCTGTCTAGAACAATTCAAGATTACTAAACTGGCCTCGTCTTTATTACTTAAGTTACATTGGAATTCGAGTAATTTTGATCATTGGATTCATAATTTGGTCTTTTTATAACTCAAAAATGCTTTACACTGCTGCAGTTTCATTTTTCTTCCTTTTCATTGATCTTTATGTTTATGCACTCATTGACAATCTTCGTGCAAAATATGAAACAGTTCCATTGAATGTTGATCAAACTACACATGTTGTTAGCAGCAGCACAAGAATTATTGGAACAACAACAACAACAAATGGTTTAACTAATTAAAAATTTACTCACAAATAATCTGCACAATATTTTTTAAGAATCTCTTTCAAGTCAAAATTACTTTGATTGCTCGTGCGGTTTTTGAAATTTCATTTTATTAAAATCGACGAGTGGTCAAAGAAATTTTTATTTGAAAATTTTGAATCATCATTTTTATTGTTTAATCATTCCACTATTGGTGATATTTATTTACTATTAATTATATTTGATATGATACTGATGTTTTATAATAATAAAATTATTTTCTAGATTTAAAATATTTTTTTACTTACTAAAATTAATTTTCAGTAATTCATAGATTTTTAATTGACAAAAAATTTTCATTTACGAGAGAATTAATTTTTAAATCAAAAATTTCAATAAAGTTCGTATCTTTAAATTTTTATAAATAATTGATAAAACTCGCCTCATAAACATGATTTAAGATTTCTATATTTTCACTCAAACTGAATAATTACTTCTAGATTAAGAACTTAGTTTTTTCCAAGAAAAATATCATAATCATTATCTTTTACAAATCATAAACAAGATAATTAAATAAGATTAAGTAATTTTTAAAAATCATGCTCTAGTGCTCATAATCCATACACTTGAGATTTATATCTTAAAAATTACTTTTTGTATGTTTTCTTTACACATTATGCCGTTTGGTAATTTTCCGACTAACGTCATATTAGATTACTATAGAGTGAAATGCACTGAACCTTAGTCAATACTATGCCAAAATTTAAAGATACTT
>JACWBX010003197.1:13581-24579 GCA_014622435.1 Polypedilum pembai
TTTATTTCTTTAATCCCTTTTGCATTGTTATTTCGCATAATTAAGGCAAAAACTAATCTTTTCTGATGTTTGAAATCAGGTTTGTCATGCATGTTTAGCAATTAACTTAGATTAACTAATTTCAATCATATATCAATTAGAAATTTGATTATTTAATGGTTTCTGTTTAGATATTGAAATTTTATATACAATAGAATATAATCACTGTTCGTGGAAAATTAATATGCTTGTTATGAGAAAATATATTATGGAACTTATTACAACCATATTGAATTTGATTCATACGTAAAAATTTGTAACTTTTACTTAAAACAATAAATAATGAATGTTTAAATCCATTAAAAGATTAAATTTAAGTTAATCCATTTTCATTCCATTTAGCATTTATTATTTGTAAATTTCTATTTATTTATAAATCCTACTATGGAAAACTCCTAGATTTTGTTTAAATTAACATCAAAGTATTATGCGTTTTATGATTTAAACAGAAGATTAAAGTTAACTTTTCTGTTTTTCATTTTGCCTTGAAAATCTTTTTCATTGTTTGATCAAAAAAGCAATTTTTATTCAACTTTTAATCATGATGTTACACCATCACTTATGAGTGGATAGGAAAATATTGCAAATTCATACAGAACTTTTTTTATGCATGATTTGTTTGTGATAGAAAGTCATTCGTGAATAACGTGATGCAAATGGTAATTTCACTTTTATGTAAATTTTTGTGCTGTCGCTGTTGTTTGAAATGGTGATGAAAGTTGCATACTTTTTATTGATGTTATTCATAAGTTACATTTTGCTGCTTTTTCTGGGTGAATATTTTAGAAAAAGAAATTAAATGGAAATTTTTGAAAATATAATTAAAGAATTTCTGTAAGGAAAATTATACTTGAAAGAATTTTCTAATTTTGATAACAAATAAATTCAGATTTTTTTAATTTCTAATTTTACAACCAAAATTCACGTCACAAAGTTTTTAACTTCATAATCCGATTTTTGCATTTTCTATCCTGACCATCATTCATACATACATTTTACTTACAATCCGATTACACATTACATTCATGCATATTCATGCAAGGGCAAAAGCGACAGTAAAATTATTCCTGTTAAAATAGGCACTTCAATGCTACAATAATCGTTTATCATGTGTATGCTTGTTAATTCAGGCACTGTAAATTCAGTCAGAAAAAAATAAAAAGCAAAAAAGAACTTTTTTTGTTTCATTTCAATTGAGTGAACAATTGTGCATGTTGAAGAAACGAGAGGAAAAGCTTTCTCATGCATTAATTAAAAAGTAATTTTTATCAACCACTCACAAATTGAGTACAATTATTATCTCATTCTTCTATTAATTTGCCATTTTACATTTTTCCTCGCTACATGAAATAAAAATATTCAAATTAAAATTCTTTTACCAAGCAATTTTTTTATTCGTTTGGTTTCCGCAAGTTGAAATTGAATATGTACACATAGAAAAAAAAATTTCTATGGAATTAAAACAATATTTTTCGCATAAAATTCGTTTTTGCTGACTGTGCATGGTTTCGCGTTCATCTCATTATTTGAAATTTGAATAAATAAATAATAAATTTCACATTATATAAAATATTGAAAATAAATTTATACGAAGGGTGTATGTGAGTGTGTATAAAAAATTCAAGGCAAAGAGCTTTTCAAATTATAAATTAAGCTCTTGTGATACAAATACTTGAACAAATTATGACAAATATAAAAATTTTACTTATTAGCACTAATAAAATTATTACCTAATTAGAATTGGTTGCCACGATATGAAATGAAAATTATTATTTGACTTTGAATCTTGAATTTTCATCCCTTGAAATTTTTCAACGTTGAGCGTAAGAAAAAAATTCTTTGTGTTTTTGTCGCTTCGCTTTAATAAAGAAAAGAAATGAGAAATGCACAAGGGGAAAAAATGAAGTGCGAAGAAGGAGCAAAAATAAAGAAGTTGAGACGGTGAATATAAATTGATTGAAAGTCATAAATGAGAGAGAAAAGAGAACGAAAGGAAAAAAGATGGTTTCATTTTTGCTATTCTGGGGATGATAAGTAAAATTGATCTAAAACTAATTTAGAAGTCGAAGATAATTTGAGATTACTTTGAATAAATAGAAGACCGAAAATTGCAACAAATTTGAGATTTATCGATTCACTCAATTCATCAAACCTGAAACAAGATTTGGATTTATTTTAAAATTTTCGAGAATTGTAATTTTGTCAAATATCAACAGTTTCTTATTTGAATAAGTTTAATTTAATAAGTATTTATTCATGCTATGAAGAAAACAAATTATATCAGCAAAATTTTCAAGCATATAATATTTTTAAAAAAATATTTTCCAGATATAACGATTTTTTTAAAATAAAAATTTATTTTTTGAAATCAAAAATTTTAAAAATTGATTATCACACCCTGTCATTAATCGTTAACAATTTTGCTTGCAAAAGAACTTTCTGTATTTTCTTTTATCAAAAGAAATGCTTTTTGAGTAAGAAAAAAAATATGAGGGTGACAGCAGCGATAAAAAGGAAAAAAAGAGATGAAAAACTTTCACAACTTTCATTTAAAAAATAAATTTTTCTACCGTTCGTCTATAAGAATAATGAAAAGAAAATCAAAAGAAATGATTTCTTACTTTTTTCAATGCTCAATTCATGAAAAGATTTCTTTTATTTAATTTGTCTATTGAAGATTTTACTTTAGTTCTTCAAACAATAATGTTATTTATTCCATTGAATTTAAGATTCATAATAATAATAATCATGATTTGAATTTACACAAAATACAGACTAGGGGAGTAAAACGTAAAAATAATCTCTCATCTCACTTGCAAATTGAAATATTCTTTATCAAACGACATTACAGTACCTTAAGAGAGTGAGAGGAGAAAATGGGATACAAATTTAATAAGCATACAGAGTGTGTTTATTCTGCGTAACAAATCGTGATTAATGTAAGAGAATCTCTTTTTCACACACGGATGTCTGAATTCGTTTATTAAAATTGCTCTCAACTTGAAACTTTTGGGGTAAACTTTTTTTTACCTTTATTGTTATTACTTTATGTATGACTTTGTCTTGAAAGCTCTTTGATAAGTCGCAAGTTAAGAAAAGTTTCATTCTTTCTTCTTTTTATGCATTCTCATCGAATTTTATTAAAATTCTAGTCATTCATTTATTCGGTAGGATGAGATGTTGCTACGTGAGCACTATGAATATTTGCAAAGTACTAAAAATCTAATTTCATTTCACTTCAATGAAGTTGATGAGGAAGAAGAATCTATTCTTCTTCCGTTGTGAATAGATAGAAAATTTATGAATTTAGAAACATGAGTTTCAAAATTATTTTAATCTCATGAGAGAGGCTTTCATAATTTACAGAATTTTTTATGGTGCAATCAAGAGAGAGGCCTTTCCGCTTTGATATAAGAAAATATTTTAATATCCATATCCATACATGTACAAAACTATAAAAGATGGCAAATGAAAAGTGACCTTTCTCAAACAAGAGAGTAAAAGCCATGTTCACATGATAGTAAAAATATTTATTATTCTAATATATCTCTTTTTAAAGGCAGATTATACATACACATCATAAATTGTCAAACCCTTAAGGAGTACTCAATGATGATTAATAAAAATGAAATGGAAAAATTTGATCAAAGAGTTGAAATATAAATGACTTTCTCCTATGTTATTAATAGTCAGGGTGTAACGGGTTCAGAAAAAGAAAACTGGGCACAAGGGGTTATAACCGGGACAAAGGCAAATCTAGCAAAACGAGCCAATATTCGTAGAATACAAAAAAAATCTTTGACAAAAAAATATTTCTTTAAAAAAGTTAAAGCTTAATACGATAAAACTTTTTTATTTAAAAATGGAAATCTGTTTATTCTATTTTCGCTTTGTCTTGGTTATTAATAAATTTTAAATTTTAATTCATGTTTATAGGAATTTTCTTATTACTATTAAGGTTAAAATGATAAAACATTTTATGTAATAATATGTCAAAGTCTATCTTCTGTTTTTTTGAAGTAAGGTTAAGTGTCTTATTGAGAAGGTTCACATGTTTTGCAATTTATAAAATGAAACACTACAAACTTGTGTTTCAATTCACTTAACAAAACTGGTCAATTACAGTTCAATAATTTTTAGAATGTACAATTTTTCATCATAGCAATAGAAAACGATAAGAGACTCAATATTGAATAAATTTTCATCTTCTATCTCTTGATGGAATAGTTTATGTAGCAATAAATGACCATATATCGAGCATCATCACATGACGAATATGAAATTCACTTAAAACGGCAGTAAAATCGAAAAGCTACTTGTGATGAGATCATTCACTAGTAAAATACATTTCTATATACATTGTGAGTACATAGATACATCGTCCATATTGAATAATGGCTAAAAGCAATCATTTTATGTTATCTTTCCTGTTCTGCTCTCTTTCCCTTTGCTCCCTACACACATTATTGTATTTTATTTCATTTTTTCATCCTCTGATGATTCGATCATTTATATCTGAATAAAAGAGAGTTTGAGAGCAAAAATGGCGAAACGAAAAATTCTTGTTTTCTGGACACTCAGATAGGGAAGAATTGCTATTGATTTATTGCAAAAATACATTTATCATGAACAACGCAGTATGTGCAAGCAAGCGCTGGCAAAAAGGTTCCGGTTTCCTGGATGTATCCTTCTACAACTCAATGACAACGAAGTTTTTTTCATTTTACATCATTTTGACTTATTTGAAGTTAGTTCAAGTCGAATATTATAATTTTGAGGTTTAAAAAATTTGAATGGAATAAAATTATTTCAATGATTTACAATCAGTTTAAAATCACATTAAATCTACCGAAAATTCTTAAGATTAAAATTAATCTTTGTGATTTATTTAATTTCGTTTAGATTTAATTTAATCAAACTAAAGTTTAGTAACGAAACTGTTTAAATTTTATGAAAAATCCGTTTATAAAATTTGTGCTAACCGGACAGAAGTTACTTTCTACCATTCATTACATGTGGAAAGCAAAGCGATATCTGTGAAATCCTTGCAATAGTAACAGAGGTGATGAAGAGTATGATTTGTTGTAATTCAGTCAAAAGCTCATCATATACAAACCACAAAATGTTCTACAAATATTCACCTATCTACAAAAGCAGAGCGAGGGTTAAAAAAAACTAAACCACAACATATCCTACTACTCGATTATATACGAATATATCGAAAAATGCTTATTTTCTAAAAACCATACTTTCACGCATACATAGACACAGAATAGAGTAGAGAGCATAATCATATTACTTTTTCCCAAATACTCACACTCACCGGGGGTTCTTATGTTGATTTTCAGCCACAAATGAGAATTCTTTCTTAAAGGCAATATTGTGCTAACGCAAACACAACAATTTATCAATTCATTGAACAAATGGAAACGTGAATGTGAAAAAATAATAACATTTTTCCGACTTATATTCTTATCCTTTGTAAAAACTATAATATCACATGGTGGCACATTGTAGGCATTATCTCCTCTTATATATGTACTCCAAACAATAATGTTACGAAAATTGCGTGTGTGTCAATATACATGAATGTTTTTGCTCTCTCGATGATGAGGAGATTTTTTATTATTCATAAAAATTTTCATTATGTCGAAGGGAATATTGCAAAGCCATTTGTATGTAAGGTATATTACAAGAATGTTAATTTTAAGGGATTGATAAGTTTTCTCATTGGTGAAGTGAGAATTGAGACTTTTTTTGGGTGTTACAAATTAAATGAGATTAAGAGACGATGTTAGAAATGTAAAATCGAGCCCTGCACACTTATGGATGCTATAAATGTATGAGAGAGGGATTGAAGATCTTTTGCAAAAATATAACAATTAATTTGTAAAAGGGACGAGAATTGGATTAAATATCATCTGAAACTTTATGAACGCATTTATTTGATTTTATAAGAGAGACTTGAAAATTATGTATGTGTGTAAGGGATAAATTCAAGGGTTGATAGCGAGGAATTTTATTTTCATTTTCATTCTTTAATTATGTTTTCTTTCCCGATTATTTATACTTTCAATGAGACTTTTTTAAGATGCTGAACGGCAAGTCCTGGGAAATTTTGTTCTCTATCTTGATTTGACAATTCAAATTGAATTAAAATTTTAATATTGTTAAAAAGAATTACAATTATTTTATATTCTCATCCTTGAAAAAAGTAAAAAGAAATTATATGCAAAATTCTTTTTTTTTCTTGCTTATCTTAGATTGGGGTTACATTGTGTATATGTGTTAGTATAATATTTATGAACATTGAAATTGGAAACTTTTTGCTGCTCTTTTTATTGAATTCTCTCACCGTTTCTTTCTTTCTAAGATGTAGGTTGATGTATGATGTTTATTTTTCACAATCAGGACATGAGAACATGAAAATTCAATAATCCGCTAAATTGTTAAAGACGATGCATATTTTAATTGCATTTTATGTTCATTGCTATGAATTAAATCAGAAAGAAACCGCTAATGCCATAAATTAATGAATTTGGCTGGCGTGAATAAAAAAGAGCAAACTTCAGTGTTTGAAATGCATATTTTATGCACAGATAAATCTCTGACAATGTCTTCTCCAACACTCTTACTCTCTATTATTTTTATTTCATCTCTTTCTCTCGCAATTTGAAATTTATATCAGTAAACTCGCCTTTTTCTTTGCTTCATCTGCTGCTGCGGTGTTTATACATGAAAAAAAGGAACTTTAATGAATTGAATTTTAAATAAGAGGAATTTAATTAAAAATAATATATATGTAGAAAGAGTGAATGAATGGATGAGCACAAAAAAGAAAAAAAATGGGATTGGCAGCAATTGGAAAAGGGACAAGAAGAGAAAAAAGTTTAATTTCATCTGTCAGATCTTCGCTCATTTATTTTTTTTTTGCCATTTTCTCTTCTTATTTCATTCATCCTGTGTCATCTTTATGGAAAAAGAAGCAAAAAGAATTAAAATGATTCTGTGTTGTTGTCGTGTGAAAAGAACATAGAAAGTTAAAAATTTAACAAAGTGTGATGAACAAAAGTTTTTTTTTTCTCTTATAATGATTTTCGTTTCCTTTCTTATTGTAAGAAAGAAATATAATTTGATATAATTAAATCAATTAATGTCTTAAATAATTTCTTTTGTATTTTTTTCTACTGTGAAATAATAATGGACATGGATGTTGAAGACGTGAAATTTACTTTGTTCTACTTTCCTTAAGGTGGCACAGTAAATTGAAAATTCAGGTAAGAAAGAAAAAGTTTTATTAGAATGAATGTGACAGCTTTACGATAGTGAACTTTCTCTTGGTGTGTAAATTGAAATTTGCGATCGAAACTTTTGCTGAAATTTATACTTTTAAACTCGGTTCAAGAACACTATCAAAGAATTACATAAAAATCAGTATCTCGTTAATACTTAAAGTCATTTCTCATTTTTGATCTGCATTTTGTTGGAAAATTAGAGCAATCCGGGCAGAAATCATTTTGATTTTAATTATTACTGAATTTTTGTTATCTTTAAAAAATATAATTTGACTTCACACTAACTTTTATTTTCTAATTTTTGCAATTTGTGTTTTAATCTTTTCATTCAAAACCAATAATAAAAGAATGAACATTTGAAAATAAAATATAACTTTTTAAATTCTTCTAACCACATTGTTATTATTACATACATAATATCTCTGCAAGAAGAAAATAAATAAAAATAAAAGAAAGATGAGACGAAGTGAAAAATAAAAAAAAAGTTTTCCTTTATATGTGTGGATTCTTTTTTTTGGTTAAAGTAATGAACAACTTTTATAGCGTCATGACATGATATTGTGGTTGAAAATAATTACATTAGGTGAATTCTAGAAAAAAAAGTTGAAGAAAAATAAAAAAAATCTTAAGAAATTTTTTCTTGCTTTAACACACCTTTAAAAAGTTTTCAATACAAAAGATGCACAATGTATAGATTTTTACATAAAATGTTTACATGCGAACACAAAAATATGTTCACATGCAAACAGTAATGGAATTTTTAATGCATTTCTGCTATTAAATGTAATTTAATGGCATGATTGAAAAATGATGAGAATGAAATTTTTTACATCAGAGAAATTCATCATTATTTTCACATGAATGAACTTTGAAACTTTTTTTACTGTATGATCAATATCTAAGTGCTTTTATCCATTTTGAGCAATGAAAAATCGAAAGATTTGAGTCAGATATGAATAGAAGTATGAATAGTCATAAATGGAAAACTTTTTCTTCATTCAATTCTCATGGTAATAAATTTGAAAGAAAAATGAAAAGAACACAAAAAAACTTTTGTTTATTTTTATTCATAAATGAATTTTACTATAAATGACTTTTAAAAGAGCATAAATGAACTTTAATATAAAAAAATTAAACTTAACGTATTTTTCATATTTAAAAATAAATTTTTCCTAAATTTCTTGAATTTTAAAATTGTAAAATCGTTAAACTTTTAAAAATTAGTATGATTAAAAATTTAAATTTTTAAAGAAGTTTTAATATAAAATAATTTTTTCACTTAATCAAGGGTAATCCATAAGTGAAAAATTTCTATAAAAATCTCTTTTTTTCTTTTTCTCTTTAATTTCTTGTCAAAGATCTTTCAAGATATTGAAAGTCTTTAATTTAGTTGAAAATTGATTTTTAACAAGCGTTTTTCGCTAACAAAATTTTATTTTTCTTACATATTTTTGCAAAAAACCCTCATAACTCATTACAACTTATCAAAAAATAAGTTTCGTTAGTAAGGAACGCAAGCTTTTTCTTCCATACTAGTTATTTAAGTCCATTATTTAAGATTTCTAGGAGAAATTAGCGATTCTCGCTAACATAAACAAGCTTTTGTAGAAAATAAAAGCGGTTGGAGAGTTTTAAAATTTTCTTTTATAAAAACTAGTGAATAATTTTTGTTTGTTAATTCTTCATCATCAGAGAAATATGAGATATCAGCTAACACTTGAAACAAAAATTGAATTTGGAACAAAATCAAATAGAGAAAGAGTTATAAAAATTGATTTTCGAATTCCACTCGCTCATGGAATTGTCCTTAAGGACAAGAAAATTAAAAAATGGCCCATTACAGTATGCATTTTAAATTTTCACTATTTATGATAACATATTTACTCTCATTTATCGATTTATTTGTCAAAAAAACACTGTAGCATGCAATTACATTTTTCTGATAATAAAGTAAGAATATCTGATAATTAAATAGCTTTTTCAATCAGAATTGCTTGGAAACTGTTCATTCAAGTTTTCAACTATTAGGCAGCAGGCGAAAATGGCTAAACTTTAGTATGATAATTAATCATTTAATCGTACCCAACAACAAATGTTGTAAATATTAAAATTGTATACAAACAGTTTCAGCAAATAATCTGTCACGAGCAATTAGCTTTTCTTTACGATAACAAGGAAGTGAGTTCATTTCAGTGTTTGGAAATCTAAATAAAGAACTTTTTGAATTTATAAATTCTTACAATTTTCCATAAAAAATTTGAAAATTTTTACAACTTAATTAGAGAGTTTTAAAATTTCTACAATTTTAACAAATCAAACAAATTAGCTTTTGAATTTTATTTCTTTCGATTCTAATTTTAACGTTAATTTCCGAAGTCTGATTTATTTACTCAAGCTTTTTTATTCACCTTGATTTCTTTTTTTTTGACTTTCCTCTTCAAGAAATGTTCGACTATAAAAAAGTCATGACGAATAGCATTGTAGACTGTAAAATATGTTCACTTCATAAAAACCAGAAAAGTGTAGGAGGAAGTGTTATGACGAGAAAATATGATTCATGGCTAGTTGTAAGTAATAATGATTGTGATTATCATTTCATTAATAATTTTTTTATGTCAATAACAGTTTTAATAAAATTCTCATTAGCACAAGATATGGCACGCTTGTGATTTGCTTGAATTTTAAAATCTATGCAAAATATAAATAGTTTATTTTAATGATGTATATTCAATCATACATTGAGTAGAGTATATGACATTCATGGCACATGAGTGAAATACAAATAGTCATTAATTCTCGAATATAAATTCATAACTTGACAATGTAGTTTGCATAAAATGAATAAAATATTTTCTCTGCTCTTCTCTTTCTCACACTTTTTCCCCGGTTTTTATTTTCATCATCATAAAATTTATGTACATTCATTTTAAACTCTCTGTTTGGTCTCAATTCAACCACTAACGGTATACAGTGGATGTATGTCGTAAAAAAGTAATTTTATATTTTGTCATCATCAAGTGAGAGATAATCATCGTTTTATTACCAAATGTTAATACCAATTTTACCGCCTTCCTTTTCCTCTCCATCACTAACCGCGTGCTATGCCAACTCATTAAATAATAATAATTGCTGCGAGCAATAAATTGTTCCCGCATTCCATGAGCAATGAGTAAGCGATAGTAATTAGCGTTAAAACTGAATAGCTTTCTAATTGCAATCGTATATTTCTCCGCAGCCATGTAGATGCTTTTTGCCATGGAGAAACCAATATGGCAGAAATTGTTGTATGACATTTTTAAGGGTTCAAATAAAAATAGAAATTAATTGCTGATGAAATCGATTCTGTAGCAAAAATCAAGGTAAACAATTTTATTTTAGAATATAAAAATAATTTTTATGACTTTCAAATATGTCAGTAAATATTTGTTTATAAAATTTAATTAATTTATTTTTTTATTAGCTTTATAATAATAAATTAACTAGTTGAATATATTTTCGAGAGATTTTTAAGAAAATTGATAAAATTATTAGAACGTTGATGAAAAGCTCAGATTAAACAGCAGATGATTTCTTTTTATATTATCCAATAATTATTAATTTATTATTTTCAACTGAATTTTGAAAAATTATTGATTGTATCCCTTAAGAAATATTCAAGACAAAA
>JACWBX010003197.1:24599-40309 GCA_014622435.1 Polypedilum pembai
ATCTCGCGCCTCACCCGGGCCGCAGCCAGCCAGCCAGCCAAACAGCCAAAGTGAATGTATAAGCTGCATTTTTTTTCCAAAAATGCGCTAAAAATAATTTTTATGACTTTCAAATATGTCAGTAAATATTTGTTCATAAAATTTAATTATTTTATTTTTTTATTGGCTTTATAATAATAAATTAACGAATTGAAGATGTTCTTCAGGAGGTTTTTAAGAAAATTGATAAAATTATTAGAACGTTGATTATAAGCTCAGATTAAACAGCAGATGATTTCTTTTTATATTAACCAATAATTATTAATTTATTATTTTCAACTGAATTTTGAAAAATTATTGATTGTATCCCTTAAGAAATATTCAAGACAAAAAAACTTCGACTTTATATGACGTTATACAACTTTTTGCGACATTTTACGGAAGTTCTTTTGCCTTGAAAAAATTTAATTTTAAAAACATCTTTTGAACATTTTTTTTTAAATTCTGAATCTTGAAATCAATATAAATTTTATTATTTCCACAGAGGTTAGTATAATTCGCATATGTGTGTGGCATAATATTTTGATTTGACATTGTCATTAAATGACCATCAATTTCGATCGATAGTAAAGCACATTTTATATGCAAGCATGGTATGGAGGAGAAAAGGTCAAGTTCGATTATGAATGCTGATTGTTGTAGAGCTTTCAACCTTCGTCAAGCATTCCCACTTAATCGAGACTAAGGAGTGCCTTCCTCATTAAAGTACTTCTTCCCCTACAATATTTCCATTTTCATGCAATAATTTGTGTTTAGAGACACTTTTATTGCAAAGAACATGAACAGGAAAATAATATTAAAAATGAGAGCACTTGAATTGTTTCAAAATATGCACGCGTAGGCGAGAAAAATCAAGTTTCTATCCCTTAGGCAATTGATCTTCTTTTAAAAGCGAGTCTAATAGCGAGTAATTGTAGAAATTGAGATTAAAGATAATTTCGATAAAAACAACACTTCTTCGCTGCTTCGTCAATACACCCTCATTGCCAACGGCACGTGTAAGATTAAACAATTTCAAAAACTTTAAATTTTTATTGAAATTTGATTTTGATGCAAATTTTTAGTCGTTAAGCGAAGTAATTTTAGTCATTTATAATAATTGAATGTAACAATGTCTGTAACCATAATTAAATTAAAGGCAAATTTTAGATGAGACACGCAAGGATTCACTCAATTTCAATTTCATCGTCATTGAAGACTATTTCGTGAAGGTTTATTGAAATGTTAAAATCAATTAATTTTTATTTCTCTGTACTGCTCTCGTCTCAGTTACCTTGATAAAATTTATTACATAACAGAATCCTTGAGTTGCAAAAAGACTGTTATTTTTTAAAATTTAAATTAAAAAGAATAAATGCCATTTTTCGTATTATATTTTTTACATAGCCTTTGACTTTCTCCATTCTAATTTTATTCACTTACGCGAAAGTAAAAGGAAACAATGAAATATAAAAATAGAATTGTAAATTATTTTTTCTTGTGCTTCACTCAAGTTGAAAAATTCATTAAAAAAGTCTTTCAGATCTGCCTTCACCACAAGAAAAGAAATTGTTTTTGAACAACATCAGATGAGAAAAAAAAAGTCTTTAAGAAATCGCTGGAATTGCTTTCTCCTTTTTTGATCATTCAATTGAGACTCTTCTTGATATACTTCTCGCATGTGATGATATAATACGCACAAGTACATGTGTGTGTGTGTGAAAATGTGTGCACAAAGGGAAAAGAGAGATTTGAATATAAGATATTTATTTATACAGTAAGGGAGAGAAAATTTTGTATTCAATGCCAAGTTCGTGAAAAGAATTTTCAATGATCAAGCAAAAAAGATATTGAAAAAAGTAAAAATTTCAATTTCTGATAATAAAAGCTTTAGATTATTAAGAATGAAAATTTTGGCAAAGAGCCCAATGCTTGCACACCAATTTAAAAACATTCTTGTTAAATTTTACATTCCTTCAGACACACTTCACTTTTTGAAGCATCTTCATGCTCTTATAAATTCCATTTTGACGAGGAAAATTTCTCATGAGAAAGAAGTTTGTTGTTTGAGAAACAGAAGCTGGGAAGTAATGCGCATAAATTTTCATCTCTTAAGAAGTTTCTTTGCCATTCTATCTTGAAAGAAATATTGATCTTATGTCCGGATATGTGGACTGAAAATTTATGCAAAAATATACAAGAGGGAAAATTTTATTTGTTACCAAAAAATTTGCTAAGACACACATACACTCGTGTAAGAAGTTCATAGTGACCCTGAGGATAGTTGAAGAAATAAAGAATAAACGATATAATATATGGGACAGTGAATGATAACAACTAGTGCGTAAAGCCTTTAGGCTATCAACATCATGTAATGGAATAAGATGATAGAAAGAAGAAGAAAGAGGAACAACATCTTTTGTTGAGAACTTTCACTCTTTCTTTTTTTCTATTTTTAAGAATAATCATATAGGATTTCTTGATGGATTACAGGCATGGTGTAGTTTTATCAACCTTTTCCCTCTATTTTGTTCACTCTTTTACATAACATACATACTAACAAAGGGGTTGAAAATTTAAAAGAAAAATTTTTTTTTTGTATTTATGAATTTCGTTAAAATTTGAATTCATTACTTTTTAGTTGTTAATAAATGATTAAAAAATCTAATGAAAGACCCCTTTGCACAATAAAGTTTTACAGCAAGCAGAAAACCCATCGAAAAGAAGAAACTTTTCATATTAAATTTCAGTTAAGTGAAGTGAAAAAAAAAATAAGTTGAGGTGAAATTGTTAGGATAAGAGTGAAAAGATCGCTAAATTGACCCATCAAACTGCTAAAATGTCTCAGCAAAATTCACCAGTTACATTCTTTTCACATCAAAATTTGTGGATTGAATTTTTTTTTAAAGTTTACTTAACAAAATGTAAAGTTTTTCAATGCTCGAATACAAGCACAAGGCAGCAAGGTTTGCTTTGATTTTCCTTCAAAATAGTAAAAAACTTTTCTTATATATTTTAATAGTTCACGGCAATATAAAGAGAGAGAGAGAGAAAACTACAAAAGAAAGAAAAGTTTTCGTATGTAATTCTTACTGCTCTACTTTCTTTTTTTAGTCGATATTACGGAAACTTAAAATACAAAGATAGGGAAAATGTTGAGCAACAAATCGAAAAAAAATGCATGAAAGATGTAGTTTTAGTAAAATTGTTTACAGTGAGATCTGATGCGAATGTGAAAACATGTAACAGAGAGATAAAAGCTTGTTTTGTTTTATGTGTTGCATTCAAGTTCATAGTTTATTCCATAAATATTAAAAGATGAAGTTAATGTTTACTTTTTCTTGTCCATTGTTAGATTTTATTTAAGTAACTTTAAATATTTAAAAACAAAATTTTGAAATATCAAAAAATCCAATAAATTAGAAAATATTTATTTTTTATAATTTTTTAAACAGTCAGAAAACAATTTCACAATTTTAAGTAAGATTAAAATTTTTTATTCATTCTTTTAATAAATTTCCCTATACATACATATCTCTTTAAATGCTTCCATTTTCTACCACTTTACTTTTGGCTTTTCAGCTTGAATACCCAAACACACTCAGGCGCCATGAAGAGTCGAGTCACAATTTGAATATTTATTTAACTTAAGAGAATCTAGAGCTAAAATGAATGAAAGCGAGAGTTAATGTATGCGAATGAAGGTTCTTGCATTATTCTTATAACTCTATTCTTAATACAGCATCACGCATTCGTACATTTACTAGAATTTTTTTCCTTCTTTTCTCTTCATAAACACTTATAAATATATGAATGTCATTGACACACACAAGGGAGGCAGAGAAAAAGTTTTTTTTTCTTGATAACACTTGCAAATAAAACACACAGCATGAGCTGAAAATTAAATTTGCATTGTAAGCTAAGAGTTTATGTCTCCTTTTTTCTTTCCTAATGTGAAATTAAAGCTAATTAATAAGCATATATGTTAATTCTATTTAATGAATAAGGCATCATGTGAAGTCGTGATTATGTATTAAGGCGAAACAACTCCACAGGGAGTGTCTTTGAACGTTATTTGTTGTTGGTTCAAGTTTTTCAGTATAAGCAAAAATGAGTAGAGACGATAATTGAAGGTTTTTTTAACTTTTTATGACATTCTTTGATGCTTTTGTTCTTTCAATTTTTGCCTTGAAAATTAGAAAATTCAAGAAATTTGAAACTTAATGAATTGTAAAAAATTAAATTTTGGTTCTTACGAAGTATGTAATTTAGAACTAAAAATTAATTTTTATTTTGACAGCAAAAAGAAAGTTAACATTGAACTAAGATTATTTTTTTTATAAAATTATCAAAATTAAGTTTGTTTGATTTATAAATGAAATTTTGGCAATTTTAAGAAGTTTTATGTTTCTGATGTAATATTTAAAAAATTGAAATATCTTCACACCCAGCACTTTTACAAAAACTTGACTCAAAAACTTTTTTTTATATTTGAATAAATTATTTGACTGCTCCTGTGTACACATATTTTTAAATATGCGCAACATAGAGCTCAAAAGTATTTAACATGAATTGAAGCATAAAAATGAATATATACATGGGAAAATAGAATGAGGAAAAAATTATGAGTTGACAATTTCTGAAGGATTTTCAACCCCATATTTGTACTATTTTTTAGGGTAAGAAAAACATTTCTTTAAACTTAATAAAAATTAATAGCTCTTGCATTCTTTTCATGATTTTAAGCTTCTAATTTATGACTCGCATATTCAAAGACATTTATTATATATGATACGTTGTTCAAAAGAAACTTTCTCTCAATATATGTCGTTTTTGGTTCATGAAGAGAACATTGCGGAAATATTTTTTTTTAAAGTGTAGGAAAGGGAGAAATTTCCATTAAGAAAAGCAGAAGAAATGAAAAATTGCTTCATTTTTGTCGTCGCAAAATACGGTCAGTTTATACATGTATGGAATGGATTTTACTTAAAATTCGAAATGAATAAGATGAAACATGAAGAATTTTCGCTTTCAATTTGAAAAATTGACTTTCTGTCTCTAAATTACGTCGTTTGAATACGATATTACATGCCAATGGCTTTTTGAAAAATAAAATAGCGTGCTTTATGTGAAAAAGAAAAATTTTACAAAATGATAGGAAATTTAAAAAGTTTAGAAATTAGTAGTAAAAACTTTACAACTTAAAGAAATTTTCATTTTACTGAAAAATTCAGGAAGCCAAGTAAATTATTTGAAAATTTTTTTCTTTTTACTCTTACAAAGTATATAAATATATAAGAAATTTAAAATTTTCACACATTTGTTGAATTTTAGATAACTACCAAAATGAATCCTTCTTTGGGATCTAATTCTATGACTATTGTATTACTAAAAATTTTTATAAACATTTTTACTAACTACTATGACTTTCTTGCATTTTTTTTTCGCTTTCACTTTCGCAAATTTCAAAATTTCACTTTAATTAAATTAAAAACTTTTATTCTAGAGTTCACACATTTTTTCATGAAATTTAAAATAATTGAAATAGCTCTTACAAGCACTTCTAAACTTGTATAACTCATTCTCGTTTTTTTTTCTTCTCATCGTTTTCCATTCCACTCGTAGCAAGCAAAAAGAGTAAAAAATGTTCATCAAACATTCTCAAACGTCCATTCAATATCCTTTCGTTGAAAAATTAAATGTTTGCCTTTGCTTCAGTGGCATGGAAAAAAAATTGTCGAGGCCCTTTTCCATTTTTCTTTTCTTTTCTTTAACTTTCATCTGTCACGAGTGCTATCAACTACTACGGGAGCATGCAAACAGTTTCAACTGTTAAGATTTCCTCAATATATATACCACTACCACTACCATGATGATTTTAGGTTTTACAAAAAGTGAAAGGATACAGAGCAAATCCGAGAGAAAGATGATATACATGCATGATTCAGTAAATTTGACATTCTTTGTGAGGTTTGCAATCCTAACTTTGCCTTTGCTTTCTCTCGCTCTTTTTTTTCTATGCCTCTTTGTGTACACATCATTGAATTGGTGGATATAGATTAATTTTCATCATGCACAAGACAGCGGACCTGAAATACGATATTGGCATCTATGAGTTCGTGATGGAAACGTAAACCATCATTTTGAAATATTGAACTTTTTGCCCTTACATCATGCATGCACAACGCTTCGTCACACTTCCTTAAATTTAATTAAACATCTCCGCTCGTCTTCTGCGTGTAACGGGTGCCAAAAAAGCACTCTAGTAAGTAAAGTGAAAAGCAATTGCACAGTTGTCGAAATGAAATATTGGCGCATTAGCATCTTTTTCCTCTCTAATGTTATTACGAGCTCAATGTGGTACGGCCACTTTTGGGTTCATTTCTTTTCCATTTCTACTTTTCTGCTTAGTGGAGTACAATATACTATTATTATAGGGCATTTTTTCGAGGACATACAAATCGAAAGCAGTTTTCATGCTCTCTCAAATTTTCACAATATATTGAATAACTTTATATTATCTCTGTGAAATTTGCACAAAATTTCGAGAAAAAATATATATTTAATGAATCCATGAATGTTAAATATAATTCAATAAAATTATCTTATTAAGTTTGAATAAATTTAATTAATCCGAGCTGATTAAATTTAATTAGTTTTAAAAATTTCGGTCAGTTTTACCGAAACGTTTTTAGCTCGTAATAATTAAATAGCGGTTAATAAATAAAACTTTTTGTTATAATCTGCGAAAAAATTATATTTGAATAAACAGAATTTTTTTCAACAAACTTCAAAGAGATCATTCGGATGAAATTTTATGGAAAATAAATATTACTAGTAGATTAAATAAACTTTAAATAAAAAAATTCTGTTTTTTTGCGTACTGATTATCATTAAAAAGAAAAATTGTAGATGATTTTTGAGGCTTATTTTAATTCCTTCACAATTAATTTCAATCGCTTCTAAATTTTTTTAACCTAATTTCTTTTCACAAAATACCTCGTTATCGTACAAATAAAAGAAGCTAAAATAGAGCAGGACGATAGAAAAAAACCTTCAGAATGGATAGAATGATAAAAGCTAATTATAAAGTTTTATGAAAATTTTCTATCGCAACACCGAGTTTTTTCTCCTCTCATTCTTATTTTCTTCATTTTTGTCGGTAGCAAAAACTTCCGAAACGAAATTATCGCACTTTTCTTAATGTTTGAACCATTTAAGAGATACAGTGAGGGTACGGGAAACCCGCAGGAGTGATATGCTGGCCGATTACTGAGCAAATAAAGATGATTATAGATTCCAATTAGAGAGAGAAGAGCGAGGATTTATTTTTTGCGATATGAAGCCTCTTACTCATTAATTTTCACTTTATTGAGCTTTGGCCTTTTAACACTCATCGAAAATAAGTATTGATAATCCGTTTTCATCCTCCTTCCATTATACAACCACCGTTCATTTTCATCAAATATTTAAAAATATTTTCGTTCATTAAAATTTTTTGTTGTTAATATTTTTCCAATGCTTTTAAAGATGTCAAGTATTATGATGATGATAACATAGGAGAATGCAACATGACGATGAAACACAAAATAAAGTAGCAGGGGTAGCAATGGAATATCATCGAAAAAATCATTATTAAAAATTTTGTCAATACAGAAGTTGCGAATTTGTATATTTTAAAAAGAAAACAACTTTCACATTAGATTAAATCGCATTAGCGTGCTTTAAAGCACTAAAATGCATAAAATGAACTTTAGAAGGAATTTTTTCCACTTAAATGTTTTTTAAAAAGTTTATTACGCAAGAACAAATTTCAACATTTTCGTAAAATTTTTCTTTAAACTCTCTTCTTTACCACTCCTTGAAAATAAATGTTTTCATGAAAAAATTTTAATATTCATCTCTTTACGAGCTTAAAATCATCTCATAGTTTCTGTTTAGTACATAATTTAATTTTATGGTATTTTGTTGACATTAAAGATTGTGCTTTTGAGATTCAGCAGGTTGTAAATAATCAAGCAGTATGATAGAAGTTTATACCAGTGATTTTCGGTATTTGTTTTGAGGGAAAAACTATTTGAAATTCCAAAAAAAAAAACCTTTTTTGTATCATTCAATGGAAATCAACAATTTTCTAAATACTCGACAATTAGAGAAGCAAATAGAAAATGCTCTCATGTTCAATGATTGAAGCTTAAATTAATTTGCAAATTGTGCACAAAAAAATTGAATCAAACTCTTTTTAATTTAATTTTTGATGCAGGAACTGCTCACTTTGCTTCCTATTTATTTAGAATTTTAATGAGTTTAGCTCAAAAAAGTTTGCATGTCAAATCTAGACATTAGTCATGTGCCATAAAAAAGTTTGCCTGTATCTATCTCGAGATATGATTTTCTAATTAAAAATTTATTTATAAAAACTTATAAAGTGCAAGTTTTGGTGATTTAAAATTTTTATATTTATTATTATTATCTTGTAGAGAATTTTGTTTTTCATTTCTCTATGGAATGTGTGAAAAACTGTTATATTTTAGAAATTTGTATTGCTGAACGTTTGTTGTTTGAATTCTAAAAAAACTGATAAATTTTTATTAAAATTTTAAGTAAATTCAGTTACTTTTTACTGTATTGCTGAATAACTAAAAATACATTACTCTTTCAGCTTACATGCCTTTAAGGTTGTACATGGAATTTTGTGTTTTATTAAATTGTATTTTAGGATTACTGAAATGTTATTTAAACGGTTTTGAAAAAAAAAATTCAAATTTATTTTTGGAGTGCGTTCAGTTGAAATTTAAAAATTTTCAAACAATATTTTTTGCGATTTCTCAAAACTTTTTATATTTTCAACTTTTTAACTCATCAAAATAAAACTTTTATAATTGATTTTTTCATGACATACAAAGTCTAACTTGCATCAACGAGAGCTTTAAACTCCCATAAAAATTGTCTTCAAGAGTGAAAGAGTTGGTAAGAGCTAGAGAAAATAAATAATGAAAGTGTCGCATGAAATTGATGTCAATAGAAACAGCAGTAGCTGTAAATTTTATTATACTATTTTACAGTTCCATATTGCATTCAAATGAAAGACGACTTGAATGAATTGACATTTCTTGAATAAGAGGAAGGAAAATTACTTGTAAGAATAAGACATCACACATCAGATGTTGCAACATCGTTTCATTGATGTGTTTTTTATTGGATGAAAATTCTATTCATTGAAGATGATTTACGAAGAGGAAAATTTACTTTTGCATTGTTTTATGCATCACACATTTTACGATTTTGTGTTTGCTTATTCGTTCTTAAAGTTTCAATGATATTTTGCCAATAATAAACATCAATATGTGTACATTATATATCCCGGCATGTGACAGATGAAAAAGTAAATATTTTGAAATATCGAAATTTTATTCAATTCACAAAATGATCAATTGCAAAAAAGAAAACATACTCAGAGTTCTCAAAGAAATTGTTGATATTAAAAAAGTTTTAAAAAAAAACTTTGAAAGCGCAAGGAAAAATTTTTCACCTCAATTTTTCATTTTCTGTTTATATCTTGGGATTTATAGAAAATTTCTTCATCGATTTTCAAAAAAGAATTTTGGCTTTATGCTTCAAGGCTGAGTAGATTTTTATTGCTCAATTTTCAAGAGTTTATTGTAGATACATGATATCTTGTATTGCTCAAAATAATTTTGAGTATATAAAATATACACAAGAGTGCAAGCGAGAGAATCTTTGTGGCTTAAAAAATTTTTTGGTATTAACGAAAAAGTTTCTATTTCAAAACTTATCAGAATTAAAATTTAATTTTTCTACATATTTTTGAATATTCTGATGAATTTGAAAATAAAAATAGATTAATCAAAAGAGAGATCTTTTTTAATAGCTTAAATCAAGGTTGTAAAAGTAGACGCCTACTCACCTACTTTTCATATTGAAAAAAGTAGAAGTAGATCATTTGTATGAAAATTAGGTAAAATAGGAGCCTTCTCTTACAACCCTGCCTAAATTAGATAAATTTTCATGAAACAAAAATTCATATGAAGTCATGAAAATTCATTTTTTTGAATTTTAATAAAACTAATAAATTATAATTTTTTACAGGAACTTTAAAAATTTTATTAAAATTGTTTCATCACTTGAAATGAAACAGATATTTAAATAATTTAGTCAAATTAATAATTCAATTTATTTTCATTCAAACAAATTCTATAAAATTGATATATCCTTAATCGCTCTTTTTTATTCCAATCGAAATGTACTTGATAAAATAGTAATTCAATCTCTTTTTCATTGATTTCAAATGCTCACTTATTCTAACTTATAAAAGATTCAAAAAGTTTTTCTCTCCTAGAAAATCTTTTTCATCCCATTTTATTAGAATTCATTAAATTTATTTTGATGATTGCACAATGGCATAGATTTAAATTTAATACGCTTATGCCTTAACATACGACAGCAGATGTGACATGAAAGCGGTAGACTTTAATACTCTCGAATTGATTTATATGTATTTGTGGCAGTGTTGTTACACAGGCAGCCTGTGATTGCCTGTGATAATATTTACAAAAAGTTCCGCTATGGAAATTGTAGATGGCGCTTCAAAATGATTTAGGCGCCATCTACAATTTCCATAGCGGAATTTTTTGTAAATATTATCACAGGCAATCACAGGCTGCCTGTTTTACAACACTGATTTGTGGTAAAAAGTATTAGAATCAAGCAAATAATGAAATGCTTCAGTTCCACATGCTTTTAAGTAGCTTATTAAAATTTTTCATTTGAAATGGTGTGAAATTTGATTTTGTATTATCGAAAAATGCTATACATGAATTAAAAGTAGTCAAATAAGAGTTTGATATAAAATTTGTTATTTTCTGTATTTTGAATTTGTTCCAAAATATTTCACAATTAATAAAAAGTTCAACTTAAGTTGTTAAAAAAATGAAACACTCATCGACTGGTATTTGGTTGAATTTAAATTGAAAATCGATTTATGAAGACAGTAAATAATTCTTAAATTTGATTTTTCATTTAACAGATATAAAATTTTGCGTTTTAAGAATTTTGTCCATTAAACAGGTTTTACACATGTAAAACATTTGTCGCACGTAAATTGAAAATGAAAAGTTTTTCCTACTTTTGCTTTTAATTAAAAATCATCAGTAGCATACATTATGAGACTTAAATAAGTTTACTTTTCTCTCTCTCTCATAAACATTTATGCACACATAATTATAATAATTTTAAACACAAATAAAACAGCAAACAATAACAAGCAGTGAAGGGAGAACGGAAAAAATTTCAAACTTTTTTCATAAAATAATTGCTTGATAATGTTTATGTTTATGTTAACGACATCAATAGCTTGAATTGAGAGGGAAAAAAAATATTTGTAGCAAACAATAATTGTGGTCAAGTAGGGTTATTATAAACTCTAATAAACGTTAATGACATTTCACATGCTCAAGTAAAAGTTTCTCTTTGTATAGAGAGAAAAAAAAATCAATTTTGCGGGTATTAAATGAGATTGTAATGTGTTTTGGGTTTGTTATTGAGATGTGAACTGTGTACTTAACTGTAAGCTGTTTTACCTTAAAGTAACTGCAAAAAACTTTTTTCAACACTCACCAAAATGCCAAAGTTTTATAAACACTCAACATTTCACCTGCATTTTATGAAAATTAATTTAATTTCAAAGTCAAATAGACTCTCTTGTTGTGTACTTAGCAGCAGCAATGATTGACAAGCAAGCAGAAACAGAGAGCGAGCGTGAAAAATTATGCAAAGGCAAGGGAATGGACACGGTGGCGAAAGGACGAAAAAATCTTTTTCAAGTTTTCGCCACCGTGTCCATCCCCTTGGGCCGAGGAATAATAAAGTGAGACATGATGTTAAGTAAATGTTAGCAGGTGCTCAATTAAACTTTCTATTTTCCTCTCGTTTGTCTTTTTCTTTTAGAAAACTATTAAAGCTTCGCATAATGAATATAGTCAAATATTCACAAGGGTCTCTATGTCTCCTTTTCTACAGTGTGACTTAAGCAAAGGAGAAAGTTTTGTATTGCGAAAAAGTTTGAATTTAAATTACGCAATTTATTTCGAGGAGCAACAACGACGGCGGCGGCGATGTTAATAATTTCTTTTTGCATTTGCCGCTTCATGTCCTTAAGGCAAGAAACAATGAAAAAAAGCCAATGGAATGCTTGTCGACTGTTGTTGACAAAAAGAAAGAGCGAGCTCATTTAGACATTTATATATAAGCTCATACATAACATTCTGTTTAATATATACAAAATTGTAACAAACATCTCAGCAGCTGAAAAAATATAATAAAAATAAATTGGTCAAAACGAAGTCGGGAATGAAAAGAATGAGCGAAAACTTTATCTTTGAAATTTTTTAGCGCATTTTTGTAGCTAAACATTTTGTTCCGTTTTTTCATCTTGCATTTTGTGAATTTTCATAAATAATTCTTTCAGTATTGTGTAAGTTTCATAAAATTTTGTCATCTCGGTAATTTTTAAATTAGAAATAAACATTATAAAAAAATTTCAAATAAACCGTTGATGTAAATTTTTGTACGATAAAAATGCGCTATAAAATTTATCTTTCTACTTATTCTCATTAAAAATTTTTACTCAGTCTTGCCGCATATTTTTATGCTTATATATGATGGTGGCGGTGATACAATTTCTTTGTGGATGAATAAAAACACACCACAGAGTCAGTCAGTATAAATTACTTTATGTGTGCTTTGTTGTGAGCGCGCCCAGCAATGCCAACACTCATCTCATCCAATTTACAAATTACACTTTTTCCATAAAACATTTTTATGTTTGAGGGCCATTGTTTGGATGAAAAGTGGTTTTCGTTAGGATTCTTTTCATTTTCAGCCAATTTATTTATTATGAAATGCCTTTTTTATTTCTCGCTTAGCACACTCTTCAGTAAGCATGAGGCGAAGCTTTCTCTGCTAAATTTAAAAAGTTTTTCGATTAATTTTTATGATTCCACATTTGGAATGTGCTCACTGAAATGGATCTATTTTATTCTTCTTGCTCATCCAATTGCCTGCTTTTCTTTCATTTTGCCCAAGGGCAGAGGCTATCATTTTCTATTTTCTTTTTCTGTATCTTCTTATAATGTGTGAAACTTTCCATCTTTGTTGTTGAGCGTGTATATGAGTTCACTTGATGCTGCTACTGTCATCCGTTTTCGATTATAGTTTGTTATGATGATGAAAAGAAATTTTCTTTTCATTTTATGTCTCGTGTGTATGTTTTTTCTCTGATAGCATTTTTTTTTCTTTAAATCTTCTTTTGGCTTAGCCATTTCATCTGAGAGAAATTACGTAAAAGCTAGAAAAAGTTTCATCACTCTTGTCTCATAATTTAATGCTTTTCTGCACAAATCCACATTGAAGTTCTCTGACCTGATGCTTATACTAAAATAAGAAGAAAAAAACGTTTATCGCCTTTTTCTCTTTCTTCTACTTCTTTTCATCAGACACTTAATTATGTATATAAGAAAATTGCTAAATTTGTATAGTGGTTGGAGAAAAGCAACAACAACAAAAAAAAAGAAAGATTTCTTTGCACCCTCTTTTTTTTGATTTTTATTTCGTGAACAAAGTGGAAAAGTTTTTGTCTTGATTTTCTCTACGATGATTCTTTTCTCTATAGGAAACTTTAGTGAAAAAAACAAAACTAGTACAGATTTTGTAGCACAAAAGTTACTAAATTTTGGTATAAATTTTAAATTTTTTTTCAGAAATTTTATTTATTTTTACAGAATTTATGAACGAATGAAAAAAATAAACAGCAAAAACTTTATTTTTGAATAGTAATTATAAAATTAAAAGAAATAATCATATCAATGTCAATCATTTATTTTTGATGATTATATAATTTTTGAAAGCTCAAATTTCCTCATTAAAAAATTTATTTTGTCCTACATTGACCTCAACATGTCTGCATAATTCAATTTTAGACTAATTTATTGAATTTATTATGATGAAATTATACAGAGAGGAAAGAGAAGGAAACAAGCATAATGACATCAGAATTTTGACACAAATTATACATATTGTATAAAACTTTTTTCTCTGATTAGATTTTTTTCATTCATCAGTTCAATGCAATTTTCTTTATTGATATGACATTTTAAATGTTATGAGGAAATTGAGGTTTTAAAATTCAATTATGTCTTGTGTTTAAAAAGCTGTAATTTAAACTTTTGTGATTTTCTGTCAAAGAAATCAAATTCAAAGAATTTTTTCATCTTCGATATCAAAAACAATTTGTTAGCAGAATAAACACAAAAATGTGATGAAATTTACAAAAGAAAGCAACAAAAAACTTATTTCATATTCGAATATCAAATAAGTGTCAAATCACTCAGTTCATGTTGAGGTCGAGTGTTGTATTCAAAGTGGATGAAAGAGAAGGAAAAAAAATCAATAATTCATTGATTTTGTCTACAATTTGCATGCCAAACATACAATAAGAATTTGCCTATGTTGGTTATATTAAAGCACTCTAAACGACAAGAAATATCTTGGAGCTGTGTGCTTTTACAGAGAAAGGAGAGTAAGTAAAAAAAAGTTATTTATTATTTATGAACATAAAAAGTGAATAAAGCAATTGTGGGTAAAAAAGAGGAAAGGATTGTAAGACATAGAATTGTAATATAAATCATTGATAATGTTTCCAATTGTTCATTTTACTCTCTTTTTCTCTTTATTGAGGTAAATATGAGTAAGGAAAGAACAACAAAAACAACTTGCTTTTTTTACTTTAGAATTCAGAGTTCGGGATCTTAAAAGATATATTTTAAAAATTAATAAAACTTAAATGAATTTTTAAAACATAATTTCGTAGTTATTAAGAAGAAATTCTTGCATTTGATTTCGACATTGAAATGAATTCAAATAGATTAAGATAAAATTTGTAGTTATATTTTTTTAGAATTTCTGATATCGGAGCTCATAATATTTGAATTATTACTTTAATATTCGCAACCTATTGAGTTATTAAAAGCAAATCAATTTATAAAATTACTAATTGTATAAGAAATGTAATAACTTGTAAGTTACAAGCAATGATATATTATAATAATTAAGAATAATTTTTGTTTTCTCATTCTTTTTTGTTACTTAAATGACAAGAAACTACTCATGATCATTTAAAAAGTACTTTGAAAAATTTTTTAATTTGAAAATACTTTTTTAAATCAAGAAAATCGACTGAGCTATTAGAAGTTCATACAAAACTTGACAAAAAGTCTATTAAATTATTTCTAGCGTCAAATGATAATTCTTCTTCTTATTTGCATAATACTGAACTCTTGATAGATTTTCTAAATGATTAATACTAATAGTAATTCAAAATTGTAACGAACATTTTACATCAAAAACATCAACAGTGGAGCAATAGAAATTGTCCTTGATAGGATAAAACTGCTTAAAAAAATTTTCATCTCTAAAATATGTCTGGTTTCAAACAGATTGCTACTTAAATTGAAATTGAAGATCTTTAAATTTAATGCAACTTTATTTAATTAACAAAAATTTAATTTAAACACAGTTTCCAAGTTTTTATTAACAAATGACTCAGAGCTATTTGTGCCATTTATCCGGATTCAGTTAGCAACACCAACTTGTACTCTGCATTCTTATACAGAAAA
>JACWBX010003198.1:3595-14946 GCA_014622435.1 Polypedilum pembai
ATCTCACATTAATGATCAAACTGTAAATAGAAAAAGCAATTTCACTCTTGAAAATAAAAGCGAACTACAGTTGTTTGTATGAAAAGAACATTTTTAATTATTCATTCACTTCACTTCTGTTGAGTTGTTCACTGCATACATATGCATGTCAAGTGCTTGTTTATACAGAATGACATGATTTTTCCCTAGGGGGTGCAATAGGAATTTTGACGGTTAAATTTTTCAAGATTTGAATTTGAAAAATAATGCGTAAGCTATGCGTTCGGCTGTACAACCTTAGATACCGTTAAATTGAAACAAAATTCTAAAAAATTGGAACCTATTTTAAGTCATTTAGAACTATCTTTTAGACTTCATTTCCTTGCAATTTGATAAATAAATACTTCAATAATGCAGATATTGTTGCTACAAATTTTAATTTGACAAATTTTTTCTAATGTTAAATATAAGTTCATTTTGGAATTAATCATCAAGTAAAGTTATTCTTTTTCACGCAATGTCACATAATATCTCAACTTCAGTGGAAATACCAAGATACTACAATAATATCTTGGTAAACAATTAAATAAAAAGAAGTAAAGTTTTTTTTTTCATAAATCATAGGAATTCTTTAATTTCAAACTATAAACATCATTTAATCTGTCTTTAAAATGATTAATATTAAAAAGCAAGTTGTTTACATAGTTCTTCGTTATGCAGAACTTCTGAATTTCTTGATTAAATTAAAAAGTTTCGAAAATCACAAATGTAAACAAGGCAAATTTTCATTTTTGCAAATTTTTCTAACGAATTTTTAACGGTAATTTAGGGACCAAAGCTGAGCGTTTTTTTAAATTAGGGACTGTAACGGTCAGTTGCACCCCCCAGGGATTTTTCAAACTAGTTATATTTTAGAGTTAAGAAAATGTTGAAATATTTACAAGAGATAAATTTTGTCTTTTTTCAATGTTTATCATGTAAACTTAGGAAATTATCATTAATGGAATAATATCAAAATATTGTTAAAATTGACTGTTCAAGCACTGACATACCTTTTAACCAACTGAAAAGTACAAACTTATAAATTAAATTTACAACTAAAAATGAACATAGTTTTTGTTTCATTTATTTTTATTATTCAATTAAATTAATCATATAGCCTTGAGAGACCATCATTAATGGCGTCATATTAAAATTGATTTCTTCATATTTTAAATGTGTATCAACTTTATAATTTTTAAAGAAGTGAATTAGAAAAATTTTCATGAAAATCATTGAATATTTCCAACCAATGCAAATTCTTTTACCACCTATAAAAATGTTTTAAAAAATAAAATTAGTTTTACAAAATGTTTTAAAATTTTCACCTGAAAATGGTGTGAAAGCATGTGAATTAATATTTTCTGGTAGAAATCTTTCAGGAATAAAAAGATGAGCATCATTTCCATAATATTTTGGTGATCGTTGCATGCCAAAAACTGATAATGCAAAAATTGTGCCTTTTGGTATTTCATAACCAGCTAATTTAATTTCTTCTGTCGATTGTCTTCCAATTATTCCTCCAGCCGGGAAAAGTCTCAAAGATTCTTTGATCACTAGCTCAACATATGAAAATTTTGAAAGCGTTTCATTATCAATTTCTTCATCAGCTGTTACAATTTCATCAATCTCATCGATTACTTTTTGTTGAACATCTTTATGCATTGCAAGCATTAAAAGAATAGAACTGAGAGATATTGCTGTTGTTTCATAACCCTAAATTTGACTTTTGTTAATATTTTAAAGAATCATAAACAATTACTTACAGCAAAAATAAAAGTTATCATTTCATCACGGATTTCATCCTCAGAAAAGTTATTTTTACCATTTGTAAGAAGATTCAAAACAAGATCTGGCAATTTTATGTTTGAATTTCTTAAATTATTGTTTCTCATATCATCAAGAATTGTTATTATAATTTTGTAATAATAATTGAGTTTATGATACAAAGGAGAAAGTTTATAAAGAAATTTTATATTATACCAAGGACGAAACATTCTTTTCATAATCAATGATCGAGAATCTTCAATTATTTGAATCAATGTGCTATCATAGAAATTTTTATCATAATTATAATGTCCAGAAATGAAAGCTTCTAACGTGCATGCACCAACATATTTGAAAATATCAAAAACTTCATCACTTCCAAGTCTTTCACTCAATTTTTTTATACAAACTTTTGATTTTTCATTGAATATTGGAATAAATTTTTGCAACATGTTCGGAGTGAAAGATTTGTTTAAAATTCTTCTGTGCTTGTCATATTGTTCGCCATTAATTGCAAGCAATCCTTTATCTAAATAAATTCCATCATAAAAATATGATGGTTTATTCTGGGTGTGCTGAGAATTTAAAATTGTATGAATACAATCTACATCTTCTGTCAAGATTGCCAATTTCGGTCCAAACCAAGTTTTTGAAATTTTACAATCTTTACGAAAATGTCTTAAAAGTTCTTTCATATAATCTTCAAGTTTCAAGTTTGAAAATTTATGCAATATTCCCAGCAGAGGAACACCATTTTCACCAGGAATTTTATTAGCCAATTTATATAATCTTCTTCTTTTCAAATAAAATATTATTGTAGAAATAATCACAACTAGTATTGAAATTTCAACTAAAATCATTTTCCAACTTTTCAAATCAACTTCAATGAACAAACTGTCAAACTCTCTTTAAAATATCAATTAATTTATATAGAAAAATTTAATTAGTTCATTCTGCGTTGAAATAAAATTAATTGTGTGAATTATTAATATAAAAAATTTCATTAATTATTGATATATCAAATATTTTCAACACTCATGGTATTTAATTGATAGACAAATTTAAAATCAACCTTCAAAATCAATTTAATTTATGACGCAAAATCTGTATGAAAATAAACAACACACTTCATACGATAATCTTCATAAATTTTCACACATTTGACTCTCTATTTTCAATGATAAATGTTATTCTTCGCTTGCATACACATACAAACACAAAATTTGTGCAAATTTACGAAAATTTAGGTAAAACAATATTGTATTCTAGTCATTGTATAAAATATTGTATTTGGCAAACAGGATGTGAGTGGAATGAAGATTGAAAACATGCTATAGGCAGTCAAGAAATTATTTTCGATCTCATTCAACCTCCGCACATAAACATACACCTCGAAGACCCCGACCATAATCTTGGCAAACAATTACGGTTCTCGACATTTTCTGTATGCATAATGTACCGACATATTTTAATTTCGAACGTAAAATGTGAAGCACATTTATAAATTTTATTAGATTATGGAGAGAGAGAGAGCTGTTTTTAGAATTGTTTATGTTGTGAATAAGAGAAGCAACCCTTAATGTAATGTTAAGAGCAATTTATCCGGCAAGAGTGATGAAATTAATCTCGAATAACGAATGAGAGAAAAAGGGTCAAGTGTCGAATTTTCTCTCTTCAATTTAACATGCTTTATTCATGTTTTGAGTTGAAAAGTTTTCTATTTCAACTATTCTCGCTTTTATTAATGTGAGTATAACATGCAGTAGCAGTTAATCTCCTAACATAAGTACTAACATGATATCATTAAATACGATTTCTGGAGATTTTTAAACATTTCAACAAACCGCGCTATAATCTGCACACTCAAAAGTTCTTAAGCTGCCACTTTCTCTGCATTAGCTCTATATCACTGATAGAACTTTTATTTCCCATCTCCGTGTCTCTAATCAAGTATTTTATTACACTTGTTCGTGTAATGCTATGATCTATTTCCATGATTTATTCTCATGCTTTTTCCTATAACTTTATCATCATGTTCCGAGCAAGAATGTCCATAAAAACCTAAAATGGTATTCACATCTATCTCATCTCTTGCTTTTACTATACATGCTGTACTATCTTCATTTGAAGTTAATGTTTGTATATATATAGATGTGTGTATGATGATGATGATCAGTTAAGCACTTTTATTCACCATGTGCTGTATTTATGCTGTTACTTATATATCACTTGCTCACTCAGCACTATGCATGAAACGTGATAAAATTTTTATTATATCTTCTCTGCTCTTTGCTTTTGTGAAAAATATTTGTATAGAAGTAAATTTTTTTAATTTCCTCTTAATTTTCTCATTTTATGTGCATAAAAGAGTTCTTAACTTTAATGTCAATACTTCACATAAGTGTGTATTAAAATCATCTTTTTATTATTTCTTTTCCTTCAAACAAGTGCAGTAAACTGCATGAAATAAATTTTATAGTGTAAATCCTTTTTTATAAACAATAATTAACTGAAAAAAGCAATTAATTGCAAGCTAGTGTCGCTCATAAAATTTTTAATTAGATTATTCTACAAGCTGCCTCTTCTTAATACTTATCATATAATTTTGTTCTATTGCAACTGTTGGCGTCATATTTACTTTAAGTTCGTTGAACTTTAATTTCGTATTCACTTTAAATGCTCTCAAGAAATGTATTAGAAATGCTTTCTTAAACAACATGGTGTATTTCCAACCTAAACATATCCGTCTGCCACCTATATCAAAATAAACTAAACCGCTACACAACATAATATTGAAATTTGATCTTCTTCTTACTCACCAGTGAATGGAATAAAAGCATAAGGATGGATTTTCTTCAAATTCTCAGTCCTAAATCTCTCTGGCTTAAACAGATGCGCATCCTCACCCCAATATTTTGTATTTCGATGAAGAGAGAAAATTGATGAAATCAGCAAAGTTCCTTTTGGAATTACGAAGTCTTGTAGTTTAAATTCATCTGTTGCTTCTCTTCCGAATGCTGGAACGACTGGGAATAGTCGCATAGTTTCTTTGATAACCATTTCCAAATATGTGAGCTTGTGTAACATTTCAATATCAATAATTCCTTCATTTGAGCTAACTACTTCCCTAATTTCACTAAAAACTTTCTCCTGCACATCACTGTGAATTGCAAGCATCAAAATGACACCTGATAGTGTGAGCGCTGTTGTCTCATGACCCTAAATGTGAGAAAACTGACTTTGCTGACTCGACAAAATACCACAAATTGAATTAAAAAGTTTTAAAAAAAACTTACGACAACGATGAATGTGATTAGTTCATCTCTAATCTCATTGTCTGTAAAGTTATTCCTCACATTTAGCAGTTGACTTATCATGTTCCGATTCTTTAGCTCGTCAGCGATTCTCAAGTGATGATTTGCATTTACAGCTTCATCAGCCAAAGCCGCTGTGCTAGTGTATGCTTCATGACACTTTTTATAAAGTTTTGTCATTTTGTACAGCTTCTCGTATCCAAGCCATGGTTGAAACATGCGCTCCATTGTACAATGCTTGAGTCTAAAATTGAATTAAATTAAATTATTTACACAGAAAATTCTTTACTGAGGTTTTTCAGTACTTTTCAACATCATCAAAGTATTCATTTTCGTAGAAATCACGTGTCATATTTAGGTTACCCTGAAGCAGTGACTCAAGTGTGCAACCAGCAACAATTTTGTAAATATCAAATTCATCGCAATCAATTTTTTCATTTAGTCGTTTAATGTAATGATTGGATGTTTCATCAAATATTGGAACAAACTTCTGCAACATTTGAGATGTAAAAGAATTATTAAGAACTTTTCTATGATGCTCCCATTTTTTGCCATTTGTTAAAACTAAACCTTCTGTTGCAAGATAAGCTTCATAAAAAACTGGTGGACGTTTATTGCAATGAGGTGAATTTAGCACAACTTGAACATTTTCAGGTGAATTTACAAGCACAATTAATTTCGTTCCCATCCATTTTCTGCTTAAACTTGGACTTTCTTTGAAATAATTAACTATCAGAGGCAAATAGTCTTCAAATTTAATGAACAGAAAATCAGTCAATATTCCTATTAGAGGAATTTCAAATTTAACACTCGGTATTTTATTAGCCAACACAAAAAATCTCCAATAACTCGACAAATATTTGAAACTATATGCAATGAGAGTTGATGTGAGAAATACCAATATCATTTCTGTCAAAATCATAATTAAATATTCAATCTCCTGCTGACTGAGTTCAAGTCAATATTTGCACTAACGAAATTCTCAAAATCATCCGAAATATTTATATACTCACTGTTTTAGTCTTATCAATATCTATTTTAATAATAATTGGCTCAATAATGAGCTAGATGAGTTGTTATTCTATTAAAAAGTCAATTTAAATTGCAATTTAAATCATGGCATTGTCAAAAAGAATTTCGCACGTTTATTAGAGAAATTTTGCTTAATTATTGTTCAGTAGGAAGTTTAAAACATTGAAATTGTAGAATCATTAACAAAATACAGAATCAATTACATAAATGATGTGAAAATTTGACACACTTCAATATCGATCCATAAGTCAATCACTACAAATGTTCATTAAATCATTAAACATGCTATAACGCTCCAATCATACGTCTGTATGTACCTTTTAATTATCAATGACATTTATGTATACAGAAATATTACCAATGATGCAATTATCGAAGCTATAGTCGATAATTAGAGTGTGTTAACAAATTTCCACTACAATTGTTTTTATTAATGAATTCTGTATGCAACTCATTCATGAAAGAAATAATTTAATGCGAAATGATTATTATTATTATAAACTAACAAAGTAGTTCTCTCGAACATTCATACACGTGCTCACAATTATCTGTTGTAATTATAATGAAAAAAATTCATATTCCTAGCAAGTTTCTCTCTCGATTTTTAGGTAAAACGATATAATTTAAGTGAATTTTAATGAAGGAAAGAAAGCTAAATTATTAATTTTAGAAGCATCCCATATATTGCCTATTATTCTTCCATTTTATTTTCTTATAATATTATCAATTTCAACCAAAGAATGTCGATTATAATCTCAGAATGAAAGAAGAAGCATAAAATATTTTTTTAATAAAGCCAAACATAAAAACCTCGTAAGTTAAAAGAAAAAAATGCAAATTTTATTAGTCCATAATCTAAACGATGAGAGTCAGCCTGAGAAAACTGAACATGTTTGTGTGTGAACAAGGAGGGGAGTAAAGCTAATGAACCTAAAATTAATAACTTTTCTACTCTTCGCTCGCCACAGAATTTATCCCTTTGCGAGAGTGAAAAAGTTTTCAGTTTTCTTAATGCAAAGCTGCGTCATAATGGAGAGAAATTCCATTCAATAGATGAAACGTTTAACGACGCTTGCAGAATGCTAAAATGCTTGAAATTTTTCAAACATTCTTTTATTTTATTTCAGAGATTTTCGTTGCAAAAAGAATTTTTTTATTGGCAACATCAACCGAGGTAATTATCTCATAATCGCCTCTTTTTTTACATCTCATCGCATTCATTGATTCATTGATGTATCTCTTTATCTTTGAACTTTCGAAGAAAACCCATCCAGATGAGGAGATGAAGCAAAGGCAAACTTTTTATATTTTTTTATTTCTATAAAACCTTTTTTCCTATTGATTGAACAGCAAACAAAAACGAGCAGCATCAATAGTAGCAGTGAGTTAAGGAAGAAAAAAATTCCATTTCATCCTCTCTAAATCCCAAAGCAATTACCGAAGCTTTTATTGTGCAGTCAACAATTCAGATTGCAATCGTATTCTTAGAGAGAGAGTGAGAGAATCAAGCGAAATTGTTTACCATCATCACCATGATATACGGTTCACAATTCTGTGCTGATTTCGTGCTGCAGTATAGTATGCAATTTTATCTGACACATCATCCCTTTACACAAGATATGTATGCTCCCTTACATTACAACCCCTCAATTTTTACTTCTTAAAACCCTTCGAGGATTTACCTATCACGTACCGGCAATTTAACTTTCTTCCTCCTTTCATATCAAATAACAAAATTCATTCCACTTCAAAATTGTTTTCTACAAGATGCATGCTTAGACATTTGATGGGGCGAATTCTTCTTTTCTTATATCGATTTAGTTAAACATTGATTTTTTTATATTCTTTTGAAGCAACAAGAAATTTTTTCGACTGTTGAATTATTAACGATTCAAATGTTGCTGCTTCAGGTGAAAAGTCACTCTAAATTGCCATTTTGATCAAACTTCTTGCAAGTCACTGCTGCTGCTATTTTCTGTCAAAAAATTTAAATTTCTAGACAATTTAAATGAAAATCAATGGAAAAATCTTAGGTTTAGACACTTGAATAAAATTTAAAAATTTTTTTAAATAACGATTTATTCAAATTTAAATTTAAAAAAACCGCTAAAACAAAAACTATTCAATTTTCTTAAATTTTTGTCTGTGCCTGAAAATTTCTTCTCTCTGTACAAAAAGTCACTTAATTTACTCTTACTCCTTGATTTTTGTGCAAAATGCGAAATGAATTGAATGTTGTTATGAAGAGGGGAAAAACATTTATGTATTTACATGAGCATGAATGGAAGAGAAGGGAAAAAAATCAGGCATGTAAGTAAATGCTTATATAAAATATTTCATATCTAAGCATAAGAAAGCAATGAAATTTCATAATCTACAAAAAGCAGTAATATTTTGAATTATAAATGAAAGTAAAGTAAAGTAAGGAGGAATTTTTGTTGACGACAGTAATAACATTAAGTATATGAATTGTTATAATAAAACATCATGAGTGCGATTATTTTATTATTCATAAAATGACTCTAACAAAACGAAAGAAGTTCAAAATCACGCTTTTTAAGAGAGTTTGTATTACTCACAGCTTTGCGGTTCAACATTGTAGTGTTTGTAATGAAAATAAGAGCAAGCAAGCAAGCGAAAGTTGAAACAAATTACAAAGTGCTGAGTAATTACATAATTGCAGCACCTTGCGCTCTACACGTTCATTATAATAATGATGCAGACGCTTTTCGAAAAACAGCTAATTAACACAGTAGCAACATTGATGATAATTTTTTTTTTCGCCTACACTTTATTTCTACTTATTTCAACTACATCTTATATTTTATCCTTCACTTACAGACAAGAGTAAAAAAAATTAGATTATAATCCCAAAATTAGTTTTCTCTTCTTTTTTTTCTCTCTCACTCACATTGGTCATTTATTATCAGCATCATTTTGCCTCTAACCACACACACTCACGCACACATGCATGCATACAAAGCACTGTTTCATTCATATTCATCCCCTCAAGTCTAGCAATGAACGAACAAACGAAGAAAAATGAAATAAACTCGCACATCAAAAAGTTAATGGTGTGAAAAATTAAGAAGGAAAAAATTGAGAGAGAGCCATTGAAGTGATTGTCCATTCTCATATGTATGCATGGTATGGAACGACGAATGATGATGCTTGCTATTTTTTTTGTTTTTTTTGCAGACCTTGAAAATATTGTCGCTTGCTCGCTGTCATGCAACTGAGAGCAACTGCTGTGTTATTGAAATTCCATACATGTGTTTGCTGCAGTGACAAATCAAATGGAGAAAAAAATGTCTCATTGCAGACATTGTAACTATAGCTACAAGAGTATTTATGAATAGCATAGTCAAAAATTCATAAATTTATTGTCTGAATGTAAAAGTAATGAACATATGAGTTCATTTTTTTCCCTCAGATCAGTCTATTGGAAACGATGCTCAGAGGAATTGAAAAGAGAAAATTAAAGACAACGATGCCATAAAAATTGTTTAATAAAGAAAAATTATTATTCACAAAACGCAAATTTTTTTTCTTATTATTCAAGAAGAAGGGAAAAAGAATTTCTGCTTGTTGCTAATCAAATGGCTTCATCTTAATTCTCATTTTGATTAAGTTTTTAATATCTCAGAAGAAAAATGATTAAATTTATTTTTTGAAACAGAAAATTGCAATAAAGTGATGTAAATTACGATACAAAAAAGTTTCTTCAATAACAATTATCGTAAATGTAGCGTAAATAAAATATTTTTACAGAGAAAAACTTTTACTTTTATTCTATTGAAATGACACTTTAGTTTTATTCTTTTATATCTTCAAGATGTTTCTCAGAATTCCAATATTCTCATATATAACCGCTAGAAGAACAATAGAAAAATTCCAATAATAATAAGTCTTGTGAATGCATATGAAGGTACATGATAAAGGCAAATTTTATAAGCTCAAAAGAAAAACAAAATAAAAAGTCATGAAAAAATCATGCGGAAAATTTCCAACTTATTATTAGATTGGATCGTTAAAGTACCAGAAAATCTTTCTTTGCATTATTCACTCACGTCTTATAATCTTTATATTTTGAGAAGCGGAAAAGAAGAAATTATGAGAGATTCATAAAAGCATAAAAAAAACCACATCATGGCAAAAAGATATGAAATATGTACGGACACACCACATACACGGTAGAAGAAAGGCATCATTGCATTATTAAGATTCAGAAAAAGTTTTTCCTTCTTTTTCTACACACATAAAGTTCGAGATAATCTTTACAGTTAGTCATATATCATAACATGGATGAGCAGAGATAGTCCGGTTGCTTAGATTATTCCATGTATGAGGGCTCTTTTTTTCCTCTAAGGCTCATAAAAACTTGTGATTTTTTTTCCCTAAATCTTCTTGGATAAAACAATATCGCTGCCAGTCCTCTTCTCAGTGTGTGCATGCGTGTGCTAGAAAAAATAAAGTAAATTGAGAGAGTTTAGGGATTCACGTGAGCTCTCGTGCGAACATTATTAAATTTCAGGGTTTTTCCATTCTCACAAATAAAATTTATTATTTTCTCTTTCTTTCTTTCTTTCATTGTTTCAATGAAGGTTCCTTTTTCTCTTCCATTAAGATTTATGAATCACAAAGTGAATAGATTTTCACTTAAGTGGAAAATTGGGAATCTTCATCCACTTGTCGGAATACAATTATTATTATTGAAAGATAAGCAAGGATTGACACAATCATTATTATTTACTGGACATGGATTTATGCAGCTGCTAGTAGTCACACATGGATTAACACAATTAGGTAGTGCATGGATTTTGACAATTGACATTTGTAGAAACACAAGGACTTTGTTTAATGTTAACAGGAGCACCAGGAATTTGAATTTTCTTCTCTTCATATTTTCTGTGATAATTTAAAAATATATAAATTTAAATCTATTAAAAACAATTAGAAAGTCCATGGGTAGATCAGTGAGCGCGACCGATCACATAGCGCATTATAAAGTATTACGCGGTCGCTCAAGAAAAGCTAAAGCTTTTCAAAAAGTACTTCGGCGCCTTTTATTTTAAATTACTGAATTGCATGCACTAGGATATCATGTTTAAAACAAGCAGATTAGTGACCTGTGGCAGATCAGTTAAACACAGAAATCTTCTGTTTAAGATATTTTCTTAACTTGTTTTTCAAATTCAATATATTTGTCAATTGGACTGT
>JACWBX010003198.1:14966-44667 GCA_014622435.1 Polypedilum pembai
GGTAGTGCATGGATTTTGACAATTGACATTTGTAGAAACACAAGGACTTTGTTTAATGTTAACAGGAGCACCAGGAATTTGAATTTTCTTCTCTTCATATTTTCTGTGATAATTTAAAAATAAATAAATTTAAATCTTTTGAAAACAATTAAAAAATTCTTACATTTCTGTAGTAGGCTCAACAACATATTCAGTAATTGTGCATGAATCTTCTTCTTCTTTCCATTCATCTGGACATGAATAAGTTGTTATAGCACATTGATCATTTTGTTCGAAACTTCCTGTTGGACACTTCATTATTTGTTTCATACAAATGCTTTCAGCCACATTCAAAAAGTAATCATTTGGACAAATTGGATCTCCTTTCACGCATCTTTCGTTGACCATTTTAAGGTTCGACGGACAAATGTAAGTAACGTAAATGCAGTCATTGCCATCAATTGTAAAACTCGGAGGACATGTAATTGATTCAGCCAAACAAATTCGTCCATTCCATCGATATCCAATTGGACATGTTGGCGGTGGTGCAAAGCATTCATTGTCTCTCAAAATGTAACCTTGTGGACAAATAACTCGTGGAGTGCATCCGTTTTGAGTTGATATATACTCATTAGGACAAGTTTTAGTTGTTATTTCACAACGATCATTTTTCCATTTATAAGGCAGCATACATTTCCCATTATCATGATAGACACAACGATCTTCTACTTGACGATAATTAATCGGACAGATTTTTATATAATCAATTACTTTAGGAATAAAAGTAGTTGTAGGTTTCTTCAATTGTGATTTTGTTCTTGTTTTATTCACATTTTTAGTGACTGTCACTGGAACACGAATGACTTGAGTTCGAGGTGGTTGATATTGAGTTTGATATTGAGATTGATATTGATGGCAGTAAGAGTTGCAATAATTAGATGGATAATAGTTACAGTAGTTGTAGCACGGATTGGAAAATGGAAAATTTGGTACAGAATTGATTTGAACATTTGCTGGCACAACGATTGGTTTCACAGCATTTGCAGTCGTTGGATAATAGAAATTTTCTTTATCACCCACAACAGAGAAATCTTCTAAAGAAATGCAGCTTGAAAATAGCATAAAAATAACAAAGACTTGAAAAGATTTCATTCTGCACCGTTTTAAGATTAGCTTAGAACTAAGGTGAGGTTTCAAAATTTTGTGAATATTTATATTTGATAATGATTTTGTGAGTCAATCATAAGGTCATCAGAAAAAGATGTGAATAATTTGCATACATGCACATCTTCTTTCTCACGTCAACACAGATTTTTTTTTAAAATAGATTTCTCAGAATATAAACAAAGTAGAGAGATAATGAATTTTTTTTCTGTGGTTTCACTAGAAAACTTTTTCTAATGCAATTGAATTAAATTTTTTAAAATTTAGAGTCAAATAAATTTTTGTTAGTTCGAAAAACATAAAATGCACCAAATAAATGAAGAAGAAGGCGAGTAAAGTTCTGCATTATAATGTCGCAAACTGTCTCTGTCGGAAACGAAAGAGGATGGAAAAAATTTGTCTGCATTAAATTATAAAACTTTTGCCATTCCATTTTATATATTTTTCTTTAAATAAAAGAAAAGAAAGAGTATCCAAGTAATTAACATTTTCTTTTCCATAATGCTCTTCCCGCTTTCATTCTTTTTCTTTTCATTGCAAATGCCGTTCTCTCGCACAATAAACTAAAAGTGAAGAGAATAAAAAGATGAGTGAGAGAAAAAACAACAGTTGCAAAAGAAGCATATCTTGCGCCATAAACAAACTGCAGTCCTTCATTTGCTCTCTCTTGAATAAAAAATTCTACAGCTAAGCCAGATGGTAGATGAAATTGAAAGAAAATCTTCTTATTTTTTAAGAGCTATTTTGTGTATGAAAGATTGAAGAGGAAAACTTTGACCAGATTCAAGTAAAGAAAAACTTCATCTCTTTCATTATTTAATTAAAAAATTGGAATAAGAATGTTGGATGATTTAGCCGGCTGAAATGAAGTTAAAATTACTGTAAATATTGTAAACCTTAAAGCTGAAATGAAAACTTTTGCATACAAAAATTGAAAGTTTTACTTAACACTCAAGAAAAGTATTTTTAAAGAAAAGAAAAATCTGCTCGAGGAGGGAAAGAAGTTTCTCATTGAATGATAAACACAAAAGAAGATAATTTTCATTCACATTTCCTGTAACAAACACACACACCCATTTTCTATTTAATAAAACAAACAAATCCAAATCCTGAGAAAGCAAATGAACATCCTCCTGAATATTGCATGGAATGAATGAATAAATGGAGTCGAAGAGATACCCATTTCGTGTAAGTATCTGAAAATTCTACCTTTCCTCTTCACATATCAAGTGTTCCTTTTATTATCATTGTGTTTCCTATAGAACACATCTTAAAGTAGTTGTGATAAATGAAAACAATACGATGTGAGGAGGAAAAGAGCAATGTGATAAAATAGCAAGGATGGAAACTTTCTAATTTTTCTTATCCCTATTTTCTTTACATTTAATTGTATCCAGAGTGATTTGAAATACGTTAATTGTACTAAAATTTTTAAATTAAGAACTTTAGCAAACAGAAGAAATCAAAAGAACCTTTTTTAAACAGCTTTTATTAAATCAAACAAGTAACAAAACTGTTACTGTTAAGAAACATTCTTACTTGATAATCCGATTTTCGATAGTTTCGATTTTCATACAAAACAAAATCGTTGGTAAATAAACAGACCCACCCTAAGTTAGAAAAGAAAGAAAAAGAAAAGAAAAATTAACGATCACTTCTAATTCATTACATTAAGGTAAATGCTCATCGATTGCAGATGCCGTATCATTATTTCTTTACACACAAACATTCTGACACTTATTCCATAAAATATATTTGTTTGTGTTTGTGTATATCCGACCAGCCTCTCACTCACTCACCCCGCAGGGCATCGGAACATTATTATCATCATTGAACGTCTGAGTGTAAGCTTTTGTTGTTGCTGTATGTGATTACGTTCAGGCACTCTTGGATTCGATTCACGTAGCTGCTTAATTAAAAACATATTTCCTACATCAATTCCTCCCCTTACTTTCTCTTTCTATTTTCATCATCATCGATTTTCTCTCATTTCAACTTTCTCTATTACACTTCTTGTATGTTTGCGGTAAATGAGAAGCACTTTAGAATGTTGAAAAGTTGTTAATTTATTCTGCATCTTTTTATAAGCTATAACTATAGAAAATGATGATTAACTGTAATTAGTATGAAGTATTCTTTAATGAAAATGAATACGAGGAAAAAAAAACATTTTCAATATATTGATATCTTTTTGCGTTATGTGCATTTATACATACATATCATTTGATAATGCTTCAGTGAACTTATAAAGAGAAAAATTCCCTTTAATCTTCTTTCACTTCATACATTCAATTTTCTCTTCTTTCACATGTAAAATATACATGATGTGATTGAAAAAAAAAGAGAATTACATCTCGACATTATGTTAAGTAGAAAGTGTTGTAGAAGAAGAAGAGTCAGTGTGAGGAAATCTTATTCAGACACATTACATTTGAATGGATTTCAACATCCTCAATTTGAATAATGGGTGTCCAATGTGAAAGTTTTTCCCTCGCTCTTTCTTCTCATCACTTTTCCCTTTCGGCACTGTTTCAATACGTGCATGAATAGAAAGATTTTCTTCTGTAAAATCAAGTTTATTAAGTTATAATGCGATTTAAATAAAGAGACGAATTTTCTTTTGCGTTTTGTATGTTAGTATGAGAGAGCAACAAGAAAATTTTCTCATGATTAAAGAAAAAAATTATTTTTAAAGCTTAAACAAGTATTTATTCATGATTTCAGCATGCATGAAGAAATAAATTTAATAATAACTGAATTGTTAAAGTAAAATGAAGAGAATTCCTTGAATATTCAAATAAACATCCATCATATGCATAAGCTTTTGCATAAATAATATTTTATATGAGTGATAATTTCTAAGAAAGAAATAATGTATGAAAATTCTAACTTCTAGGTAGAAGAACAAAATTTTACTTCGAATGAGAAAGATTTTATTGCAAAAAAGAAATACTTAGAAATCAATTATTCAACAAAATAATATAAAATTAAAATATACGAGCTGGAATCCAAAAATATGTGTTTGCAATACAGAAAATTGATTTTTATATTCTATTAAATTGAACAGCATAATAATAATGCTAGACCATCTACGCAAAGTGAATACAAAATTCATTCTCTTATCATCAGTTGGAAATATTTCAAAATTCAGTGCATGTAAAAATCCTTATAATAAACACATCGAGCTGTTGTGCTTTATCAAAATAATCGTATGATGATTCAATTATTGTATAATGCGTTAAGCTGTTCTTTTTATGCAAGTAAATTTACACGCACAACACTGATAGATGGACTGACAAGCAACAAGACTTCCTGCTCGTAAATAAGAGCAAACACATGAAAAAACCGCATACATAAATTGCCATAAAAAGAAGACAATACGAGACTGACTTAAATGACGTTAAGATTAAAGTGGTACGTGATGATGATGTCGAAGAAGGCAAAAAGAGAAAAGCTCGAAAAATGGAAAAAGAACTGCCACTGCCATTGTTTGTTTTCTCTCTCTCTTTTAGTGACTCTGTGATATAATCATACATTCATTTCGTAGCTTACCATCTTTATTTCATTTTGACGATTGTGTTTGCACACATGAACAGCTTTCCTTTTCTTTCTCTTTGCTACTTATCTACGTCTTCATGTATGTGATGTATTCGCCTCAGGAGAACTCTCTCACATGGCAGCAACATGCATGAATACAAAAGAACCTTGAAAGCTTACTCCGTCATTCATTCACTTTATTTCGCTTGCTTACAATCTCTAAGGAATCGTAAGCATGCATACATGCTATGCCAGCCAGACACTTTTCAAAAGCATACATGACAATGAAATTGAAAGTCAATGACGACAATGTCGATTGCTTGAAGCAAAGTCGTGAAAGGTCAAAATCGGAAGTTAAGCGAATACATGTCTTGCATCTTCTTGTTGAAAGCTACTCACATCCTTTTTTTTTAAAAAAAAATTAAGTATATTGAATGTGCCAATTTCACCTTTACACACTCATGCCGTGAGTTGAATTGTGCAATCTCTTCTTGACTACTATTAGGTATTGAGTAATTGACCTAAAATTCTTTTGGCAAATCAAAGTGAGAAGAAAAAAGGCCTCAAAACCCTTCCGCTTTCACATTATATTGCGTAAAATGGATTTCATCCTTAGTGTCCTTTTATAATGTCACATTTCAATTACCAATTTCTATTGTCGAGATTTTTCGCTTTAGCTTCTTCATGCATTTTTCATATTAAACGTAAAATGGAGTATTTGATGTTACATCCTTTTTACAACATTTCTATCCGGTCACACACATGTGAATGAACAAGAAATTCCATTGTGAACGCAAAAATCTATGCTTGTGAGTAAAAAGAATTCGAGATTATAAAAGTTTGTGTCATACGCACAAAATCGACCCAATTTCTTGATGAATGAATGAGAAAAAAAAGTTGAAGGAGAAAAAGTTGATCTGCCAGAATAATTATGTATAAATCATGAACTTTTTTTTCTCTCCATGCCATGCACAATAAAGCGTGAGGAGGAAAAAGAAAAAAGAAAAACTTTCGCATGAAACTCTTCAGCTTAATGTTTCCTGATCTGACAGAATCATTTCTTAAGTGAAACTTTGCGTTTCAATATAATGTATGCGATATATTTATCTTGCAAGAGAGCAAAGAAACAATTGCCATTTATAAACATAGAAGTGGAATTTACTCTGTCTGACGATTTCATGATTACGTAAATGAAAAAAGAAAAAAAAAAGTAAAAATATTTCATCCATTATAATCATTCATGCGATTGTCGTTGGTTTGAATGAGGTATATTAGTCTATGAGAGCGAGTTATAGATTGAGGTTGCTTCTATTCCCCTATTACTGAAGATTATCCCTTAATTTATGTCACTGGAAAAGGGAACGGTGTGTTTTTCCATTCAACGGTGTGCATGCATGAAATTTTTTTTACCCACGCTTCAGCTTTTGCTTTCAATTTATAGAAAGTGGCATTCAAGACAGACAAGGAAAGAGAGTGAAATAATTGAATTAACTTTCTTATCGTGAACGAAGTCAGGAGAGAGAGAAAGAAAGAAAAAAGCAGAAATGGATTTTTTCGATTTCAATATACATGAAAAGCTCAACTGCCTAAAACTTGTGGTAGTGGAAAATGGCGTATAATCCAATAAATGTATCTTTTATGCCTGCCAACGCCAATTCTACGCTAACAATCGACATGCGAGAGAAAGTGGGTGAGATGAAAAAGTAATGGAACGTCGTAAATAATCGTTAATAAACAATCAATCTTCGTTCTCCATTTTTCTATTTTGTTCTCTTATTTATCGTATTTTTTTGTGATTTTAAGAGAAAATTTCTATAGAAAATCCCAATTAAAACTTAATTACAAAGCCGAAAGTCAATACAAAATAACACAAGCTTTGACTCGCTTTTTGAGGTAAACAAATAGATGAATCTTCAAAATGAATGCTAATTAAAATCAACATCGTTGCTTGTGGCTTTTGCAATTTGATTTTAATTGGATGCACACTTAAATATTGTATTGTGAGCATTTCGAAAATTACTTAACTAATTGGAGTGGTTTTAGTTAGAAACTGTGAATAATTCATTGTAGGTAGAAGCACGTAATCAAAATTGAATTTAAAAGCTTTAAAACAGTCTTCATTTTATTTAATTTTACATTTTAATGCATCAAAGGTGCAAAAAGCTCTTTTTAAAAGAAAATTCCAAAAAAAAGTAATTGCACATAGAATCGTTAAATTTTATTATTATTTAAAAACATATCGTAAAATATTAATATTATATTTTTTATGATCTTTTATTTTCTCTCTATACATGCAAGAGAAACATCGCATTTTAACGAAATTCAATATTTACTATGGGAAGAAAGGCAGACAAGTTTATAGCATTTACGTGATTTTAATATGAAGTGAATGAATGAATGTAAATATATATAAATTCTCTTTCTCCCAAATCCAACATTGTGGACAAGATGTGAAAACTCTTTGATTTTTCATAAAACTTTATTTGAGTTTATCTCAATTAGTTGAAAGAAATAAATGGTAATTTTTGTTTTACTTAACTTCTATCGAGTACAGTCAAAAGAATAAAATGTATATTTTAATTCTACCATTGAAACTAAACTGAAAACAAAAATTACTCAGATCTTGATTGTGGAGGAGTTTGAACATTTTCAATTTTCGCGTATGCAGTTTCACATCAATATCGTTACACTCACATTTATTTATTCCTATCGCATGTTAATATTTAATAAATAAATTATTTTTACTTCATATCTTTTACTTTTATAGTGCATTAAACAAAATGAACGAAATAAATTTATTAATATGCAACAAAAATGTATGAGTATGCACAAATTAAAACAATAGTTGAAATTAACTCAATTTAATATTATATAAAATGCACACATAAAACCCATTTAATTAATGAATAAATGTGTGCCCATAACGAAATAAGAATCCATTAGTGGTGTGGTCAAAAATATTAATATTCATAATTTTCATATGAATAAATTTCTTTCATATATATTTCCAATTCATTGATTACATAAAAGTATTTTTTGATATTGAAATCTGAGTGATTTGTAAAAACCCGTAAACATTTTGATTTTGATGAAAATTTTTATACTCTAGTTAATTACAAATTTATAATGATTTGAAATTTCTATTGAATTAGCTAGCTTATTATATGACATTTTCAAAAAAGCAATTAAAGCACCAAATCCAATCTGGATAAAGAAGAGAGAGAGAGAGAGGAGAAATTTATGAATTGTATACAAATAAATCATTAAAAACGAGTATTTTATTGTATAAACGATAAAGCTCAATTCAAAAGCAAAAAAAGCAAGGAACTGAAACATTTAGAGTCATCTATTTGTGTATTAATAGAGAATGAGAGGAAAAATTGAAAAACCATTTTTGAATATTGCAATCAATTCTTTTTGACTAATGCGCTATTTTTCGCAGTGTTAAAATTTCATGACAAATCGGCGGATTTATTTCAAAGCTGAAATGAGAAAAAATATTGAGCTTTTTGTTATGTTCACGATTCATTTAAATTTGAATAGAGTAAATTTCTCTTCATTCTCTCGCTATGTTTTATAGTTTATAGCGACTGCAAAAATAAGTTTTGCATAATGAATGTCAATATGCGTCAAAATTCATTTACAATTGAGCCACTAAATCGGACAATAAATCTTTTAATCATTATTATTTCAATTCTAGTTATTATTCATGAACAAGTATTGAAATATTTTGTGCATTGATCATAATCTGCCAGCTTGTTTGTTTTGTTTTGCATGAAAAAATAAATTTAAATGCAAAAAGTCATGAATTTTTTAATGAAAGCATTCAAATGCGAGGAAAAATTGCTCATTCATTCATGTTAATTTTGTTTTAGAGATAAGCGAGTTTTATGGCTGCTGCTCAAAAAGAATTTTTTAATTATTATTTTTTTTTACTCATGCTGTCTCTCGTTGCTGCTTTTATAAGAGATTTTTAATTACTGCATCAAAAAATATTTTTACTTTGAAGTAGTTTTGAGATAGAAATAGCATTTTCGTAAATGAAAGTGACAAACGCAGAGAATCATGTTGTTATTGCATATGATATCTAACCGCGAGGCATTCAATAAACAAATACAAACCGAGTCAGAAATGAAAAATAGACAAATAATGGAATATTGAATTCCAAATGCAATTATTTTGATACCAAATTGAATTTTTTCATCATATCCTATCAGATTTCTATCGAAAATTCATTTACTACCATTGTGTGTGTTGATGGAAATTGTCATTTATTTATTAGATGAAAAGCTGTTGAATCAATAAGTATCATATATATGTATATAAGCTAATTTACACGAATTTAAATTTTTCCCCGTATTTCATTCAATTTGAAGCAAAATTCTCTTGAATGCATAAAAATCAATTTGAATAGAGTTGAAAAATTCAAATTGCTTATCTTCAATGCTTCATATCTTTGTTAGATTTAAAATTAAATTCAGTGAAATATGTGAAAAGTCGCAAAACTGCACATAAAATTCCATTATCAGCATAAAAATTTAAATAAATGCAATTTTATATTTTTGACTATATGCACATTCAGACATAAAATCATTTGCATTGAAAAATTGAATTTTTTTATCCATTTTTGAAAGCATCGAGTGAGTGAAAAATTTTCTTCTATTAAAGATAATCCAGAAAGTGTGTTAAAGGACTTAGCAGCTTATTTCACATTTTGCATTATTTTCTTCTTGTCGAATAGAAAAGCCAGTCAACCAACAAAAAAATTATACAATGAAAAGAAGCAAGAGAATTGAAAAAAAAAAGAAATCTTCTCCTAATCGGAAAGGGGAATGAAGATAAAGAAAGGAACGGAAAATGTGTAAATTGAAATTCTACGGCTTGCTGTTAATGGAAAACATTTACAGTCTTAGCTTTATCTTCAATCATTTAATCTCAAAAGTGTGTTTTGTTTCTCAATTTTTTGTTCCTCTTCAGCGCATTTCTGCCACAATTGCTATAAAATTCAACGAGTAGAAGAGAAATTTTAAGTCAGATTGATGGAGATGGATAAGAGAAAGAGTGAGTAAGGGATAATGGAAGGATTTTAATTTTTAACACATTAGCCAAAATATTTTGTAGTAAGGCTTATGCCCATCATGCTGTTGTTGACTAGATTTTTTAGAACTTTTGTCCACTTAACCTTGATGAAAGTCAAAATGGTTTAATTTGAACAATTACCATCATTATTTACATCACAATACAAACAATATTTTAGTTTGAATCCTCGGAAATTGTTTTACATAAAATTTCTATTCCCTTCACAAAGTTATTTTGAAAGAAGAGAGAAAAATGAGATTATGATGCAATTTAAAATCTACTAAACCATCGCATGTACACATAAAATGCTTTAAACGTTGGCATAATTCAATTTTAATGTAAAAAATATAAATCTCTTTTGGCAGGATTACTTACTTTTTATATCATGTCATGTTTGCTGTAAACTCCATTACTGCCAATGTTTTTCTTGTTGTTATTTGTCATGTTTTGCAAAAGAAGAAAATATAATTTACTAAGTTAAAATAACAATTTCATGCTACAAAATTAAACAAGAAGGGAGGACAAAAGTTGACCATGCATTTTGATCAATAAAAAAATCCATTTGCTACCCTCTCAATTTTACTTTCTTGGCAATTTTGCAATTTATTGTTCGTTTACTAATTGATTTTCGATAAAAGGGAAAAAGTTTTCTCTCAATAAGGGATGAGAATTGAAAAAGACACCTTGCATCACATTGAAATGAAATTTCTTGTGCAAAGAATTGAAAATATTTTACCTCTTAAAAGGCAATAAAACATCGTAATTGAATTTTTCGCTCTTTGCCTCAAACGAAGAAGACAAGAGAGGGCAAGAACTCAAATGTGATAAAACAAAGTGAAAATTAACTTTTATGTCCTTCTGAAATGAAAGTTTTTAATGGAATGTCAGAGAAAAAGAGAGTTCCTCTTACATAACTCGACTACTTTTCCATATAAAGAGAACTTAGTCAATCTTAGAAGATTTGTGGATATATATCCAATTAAATTTTGTTTTGATGAAGAAATGTTTGAAGTAAATAATTGAGGATAGCAAAGAGTCATCATTTCACAAAGCTTTATACGAAAAGTCACTAAGGAAACAAATTATCCAAGATTCATTAAAAAATTCCTTTCATTTACCTTCCATTCACATTCATCACAATTTAATCTAAATCGCTTTCCTACTGTTCATTTAATTCAAAAGAAAATTTCAACTACTATAGAGACCAAACGATTGAAGCTTTTAAAGGATTTTATTAATTAAAACTCATTTTTATACGAGAGTAAAAGAGTTGATTTTAATAAACTTCACCACATGCTAACAGTTCATATCATAATTGAATCTATTGAAAGCATTTTAATTGGAATCATTTTTATATTCTTTCCATTATTAAATTTCTCCCTACATATGCTCATTGAATGAAGCGAATAAAAACAAAAAAAGAAAAGAAAACACACCGTTAATTGTTGTAAAAAATCAATTTGGAGTAATTAAAAATTCTTGAAACGTAAAATACAAATCTAATTGCAGGTGCTAGCTCACACAGAGTTGAGAGAGAAATAGAATAAAACCCAATTATATATCAGGGGAAATAATGCTTATTGACGCCAATTCAATATTCTTGCTTAGTTCATACAATGAGGAAAACTGGAAATTGAATTAAAGAAGAAAAGTAAATTAATTTTTCAGACACTTGTTACGCTGCCATTTCATTTTTATTGCTTTTAAAATGTTCAACTTTTTTTTTTGTTGCGTTCATTGATGAGCGTCCTCTCTCTCTCTCTATTCATGCAGCGGAGATTTCAAGCTGTAGCTAAGCTGCTTATGGCAATACTATAAAAGCGTTTGCTATGAGAGATTAAAGCAAACAGAACTTGAGCGTGAAATGAATTTCTCTTGATATTATTTTCTCCTTAATTAATTTCTTGCAATTTACTTGCTTCCGTTTTGAAAATGCTCGTTTATTTTGCTGCAAACTGTCACATGCAATTTCCTTACTGACATACTTTTTTTATATTTTCCTGCTCTAGTAATTGACATATAAAAAATAAAGAAAGCCAATTATCGAATGCTGGAAAAAATCATTTTTCTTAGAAGAAAATAAAATTGTCATCTTTTCCATTTTTCATAATATCAATAAGAGCAGATTCAATAGTTTTCAATTTTAATTATCTTTTGAAAGGAGTAAGACATTGTCAAGATAATTCAACGTAAAAAGAAAAAGAAATCAGATGAAAGAAAAGTTTAATTTCTTTTATGCCTTACAATTTCAATTTTTCAACTTTTTGCCTTTCTTTGTTTCCTATTTCATTCTCTCTTGCTTGTCTAGCAAGAAAGTTCTCATATTATTCTCCTTTCTCATCGTCGTCTTCAATGTTTATCAAGTCACGAAAGAATTCAATATAATAAGACCTATTGTTGAAAGAAGACATTAATTAAAATATAATTGAATTCAATGAAAAAAACAGAAAGTCTATTTGAAGACACAAAACGTAATGGGGGTATTTTTCCATTTCGAGATAAAAATGGCTAGCGGATAAAATAAAAGAGTGTAGAAATTTCAAGAAACAAACAAGCAATTGTTTGTGCTTAAATCAACAAAAAAGAGAGAAAGAGATGAGGAAAAAAAGGATTATTTTTTCAATTTCAAAAGGTATATCTTCGACTTGGTCAATGAAAAGGATGTATAAACTTTATTTGCAATGATAACAATCATTAATTATGTAAAACTCTTCATCATTCCTAATAAAAATGTTGCAAACAAAAGATTTCTTTGAGATAAATTTCTTTTTTTCATATTTAAATTTAATTATCTTGATCTTTCTTTTTTTTTCATTTCGTTATTCATGTCTCAAAGAGCAAAAAATTTATTTTTATAAATAATTAAAAGAAAATATTTCTCGAGAAATACTTCAAATGGTACTTTCTCTTTTGCTATCATTCTTTTTTACAGTAAAAAAGAATCCCTTTAAAATAATGATGTCGTTATCTTTATAAAGAAATTGGATGCCCATTATTGATAAAGCTTTTTCTCTCTCTGTGACAAAACATCAAAAAGTCAATTTCTATAAAAAGAACTCTTGTTGAATAAGTAAGTAAGAGAATGGTTGAAGCTCATGAAAAGCTTTCTTTTGCTGTATTTGAAATAATAATGATTCTCTCTACTTATTTTCCTATCCGTCAATCAATCACTTAAATTTCTCTTCTTTCTATGTGGAAAGAAAACAAGCAGAATCTTCATCATCATCGTGTGCCTATTTTCCTTTTTCTTTTCCTTTTTTTCCGTTTTCACTCAAAATGAGACTCTATGTGAGAACTAAATGTCAAGATAAAGTCAAGCTAAGTAATCCATGTGATTGCTCCACATTCATCTAATTGATTAATTTATGAAGCTGAGGAGTGAATAATCGATTTCCATTGAAGATTGTGCTTACTTACTCATGTCATTACTGCTTCATTTATATTGTATTACTTGATCAACTTTCAGAGTGTGATTTAGAGCTGATTTTAGTAAAAATAAAAATTTCTCAACCTATTTCAATTCTATTAAACAAGGCAACAATCAGTATGAATATTTAACATTCACTAAAACGCTTTTTTCATCAATTTTTCTTCTCTTCTTTCATACTGACAGACAGGCATAAAGTCACTTGAGCTTTCATTAATATTTCAGATTATTATTAATCACTTTCTCCTTCTCTACTCAAGTGTCGTTCCATAATTGACCAACGAATTGGAAGGAAATGAAACTGAGAAGAATGTAATCAATAAAGCAATGATGTGAGGCAACTGTGATAATGACTTTTTCGACACATTCTCAGAAAAGAAATGTTTTTAGCTTTTAGACAAAAAGTCTAGTTAAATTTTGCCTCTGAAAGCTATTGTAAACAAATATTTCATTTCTTCCTCATACTCCATTGCTCAAATATGAAAATCAATGAAAGGAGCAAAATATTGAAAACAAAAAATATTCAAAATTAATCGGATTATGGTTTTGAAAACTTTGGCATATACTTTTATACAATGTGCACAGCAAGCAAGTGATTACAACAATGACGTGTTGGTGTTGATTGAGTGCTGTGGTTTTTGTAAACAATTAAGTGCTTTAAGCTCTCTTTCCATTACGCTGTCAATTTCTATTACCATCACTACCACCAACAATGATGCAGTAACACAATGTGCGTAAATAATGAAAATCCATTACACAGCGAAATGCAATTATTTGTAAAAGTTGATATTTATCCACTTATTTGTACATATCATATTCACATAATTTTATGCTTCATTAATTATAATGTACCAAAACTTTTTTCAATTAACAGTACCTAAAAATGTCCATTAACACATTTAAACCACAACTGTTTGCTCTCGTCCACAACTCTTTTTTTCCTGTTCATTTAATTACAAGAGTACACAAGCAATGAGAGTGTCCGCACAAACACATATCATAAGCTGATAATGTGATTTTTCATTTTTTTCCACTCCCAAATACGCATTAAAATGCTGACACCAGAAACCTCTTCACTCGACAATGTGTGTATAAGTATGAACAAACAGAGCAAGCATGCAGTAATAAATGAACGGAAGTCACTTTCCAGTTGATTACATTTGAGATAATAAATCCTTGTGTGTGTGTTGTAAAATTCATTATGTAATAGCATGGAAGGAGAAGTAATAAGATTTTTCATTTTACGGCACATAAATGCGCTTCTCAGTTGCTTTGCTCTTTCATGTATGCATTTATTCATGTCGCTATCTTGGTTTTCTTCTATTGTTACACATCAAATGCTTTGTTTTTATGCAAATCACAATTAAATGAGAGCTTTTAAAGAAATTGAAGAATCAAAGCGATAATGATTAGTGGAATGAGTTGAAAACTTTTAAAACATCAAGTATATGTGAAAAGAATGCATTATATTTTTTGTCTTTTATCTTCACTTCAAGATTGCATTGTCTCTCATGTCGCGTGTCATCATAAATCTCTCTCATGAATTGAATGCATACATGTATATATGCACATAAATGCCTTTCATCAATGAATAGCAAACACTTACGGTATGTGAATATAAATCAAAGGCAGTGAAAGGAACAAGTTGAAAGTGTGTTTTCTATTATCTAAAGTGTTTTTTTTTCTTCTTTATTCATCTCGACAATGCATTTTGAATTTCTTCAGAAGTTTTCCCATTTGTTTCTGGCACGTAAAGAATAACAAAAATAATGTCAATCATAGTTATGGCGGCAAATGTTAAAAAGAGGTATCCACTGCCGATTAAATTAGTAAGGAATGGAAAAAGTAGTCCGATAAGAAAAGTAAGTGAATGATTCATCGTCTGTCCCAAAGGTGCGATCGTTTTTTTCGCATTGTTTTGTGTAAAGAGCTCACCGAGCCATATGTAAGTGACCTATAATGAACGTAAGTGGGTAATTTGATAAGCTTATCGTACAATTTAGTTACTTACGGAACCCATTCCGAAGCAAAAAGTAACAAGATAAACGCACAATGATAACAATGGCAGCCAGCTCAGATTTTTTATTAAAGAATAATTATTGTCTTTCAAAATGAAATAAATGCCCAATGATGTTAGTGATGAAACCAAAAACAAGTTGAATATACAAAGCATCTTTTTTCGTCCATAAAGATTAATGTACCGAAGTGCCAGCACAGATGTGACAAATTGAAAAAATGTAACTATTATTGCTGCTAAACTCGAATCAATATTCGTGGCAGTATCATTGAAAATCTGCCTTGTGTAAAAAGCCACTGCATTGGCTCCGCTCAATTGAAAACAAAAGAACTGGAACATGATGATTATTAAAGCTTTCCTCACATACTTGACTTTTATAAGCTCACTAAAGCTCATTTTTTCAGTCTTTGTCTGCTCTTCTTTTAAAGCACCAATTTCAGACTGAAAATTGTACTCTTTTCCTCTTAAAAGTAGCATTGTGAACTGTGTCTTGTCATATTTTCCCTTTCTGACTAGATAAACTGGTGATTCGGGTAATGCAAAGAATGTAATTGAGAAGAAGAGAGGAATAGTTCCATAGATGATGTTGAAAGTGCTCACATTTACAAAATGGCCGAGCACATAAGAGAGAAACATCCCTAAATTTAACATTATCTGAAAATAGCTCAACATAATTCCTCTCAGTTCACTAGTGCTAATTTCACCTACGTAAATAGGAATGATGAAGCTATAACAGCCTATGGCTATTCCAATTAGAAATCGCCCTACTATCAACTAAAAAGTTCTTCTCATGAGTTTCAAAATTTTGCTAATTCAATTACAACAGACGTTCTTACCATTAATAAATTTTGTGGAATAGTTATTAAAATTGAGCCAATAGTTGCAAAAGAGCTGAATGTGAATATTGTGAATCTTGTACCGAAACTATGTCGAACGATCCCTGAGAAAATACATGAGAATGCTGCACCAAGTGACAATGCACTAACAACTATTCCAAATTCATTTTTCGTTATCCAAAATTTATATTTTTCATTTTCGACAATTTGCACACCAGTTATTGAGGACCACACAAGCGAAACTCCAAAGAAAAATGAACCGATATTTGCTGCAATGAATGCAATAATTTATGCGCACAATTAAATTTACATATAGCAAATATTTTCACACTCTCTTACCAACAATGGTTGTTCGCACTAGTGACCACATGTTACGATTGTTTACTTATTTGCTTTCTCGCATAAAACATCACAATATTTTTTTTACTCAGTTTTAAATTGATAAGATAGACCAGTCGTACGATAAGATGAAACAAAACATTTGTAACTGTATTAAAAATTTATAAAAGTGTTATTCCTCACACAAATGTAAAATTCATTTTAATGTTGTCGCAGGTCATATAGAAAAACAATCAATTTAAATTGTCGACTTTAAAAATGTTATTAAGGGGTACCCACTGAGAAATTTAGTCCGGAATTTTCTATTTTTTCCTAATATTCTGACACCGGCCGTCGTCCTTCGCCAAGTCCGACCGCCGTACTAAAAAATTTTCAAAAACTTTTTTTAATTTTTTTCTGATAATTTCAAACCCGGCCGCCGGACTCCAGCTGAAAAAAATATTTCTTACTGGGTAGTTTTTTATTGTTTAAATTCTTATTTTATAGTTGTTTATTACAATATTTCTATCAATACTTAGTGCCTCTTGAATTTCAACAAGAGATTTGCCTTTCGTCTCTGGAAGTATGGTGACGATAAATATTATGGCGAGAAAACAAAATATTGCAAAAATATAGAAAGCATAATGCATGCCAATATAATTTGCAATTTTTGGAAAGAAAATTGCAATCAAAAATGCCATCAGAAAATTAGAAAATTGAGCCATTGGTCCTATTACCTTAGATGGAAGAAATTATTAATTTAATAATTTGATGAGAAGAAAAAACAGTTGTGACTCACTCTTTTTGCATTAAGTGAAAAAAGTTCTCCCATTAAAATATACGTTACACTGCCAACTCCAATTGAAAAGCCAATGAAATAAATACAAAATAATATTAACGGAAGCCATTCAATGCCACTAACAGTTGAAATTTCCTTCACATGAAAATATGATCCAACTCCTATCAATCCAATAATCATAATGACATTTGAAACAATTAGTAAAATTTTTCTTCCATAATGATCAACTAGAGCTGTAGAACACAAAACCCCAAGCACTTGAATTACGCCTAGAATGCATGTTGCTGTAAATGGATCAATCGTTATGCCACTCTCAATCAAGATGGTTGTTGTATAGAAAATGATAGCATTGATTCCACACAATTGGAAGAAAATGAACATTGACATCACTATCACGAATGCTTTGCGAGTTGCTTTTGTTCTGATTTCTTGCCAAAAGGGTTTCTTCGTTCGCTCGAGTTCATCAATTTCCCAATGTAATCTATTTAACTCATCATCCATTTCGTAGTGATTGCCGCGAAGATATCTCAATGATTTTTTTGCCTTTTCAGTCTTGTGTTGTTTCATCAGATACAATGGACTTTCTGGCATGAATATGAATGCTATTGCAAATAAAATAACAATTCCTCCACAAATTCCATTCATTACTGGCTGTGATGTGAACGAGCCAACTGCGTAACTAAATAAAATTCCTGATTTTACTGTGATTTCATAGAAACTCAACAAAGCACCACGAATTTCTTTCGATGCACATTCACCTATGTAAATTAAAACATTGAAACTATATGCAGCCGCTGCTATGCCAATCATCAATCTTCCTATAATTAGCTGTGGCAACAATTATGTAATTGAATGATTGTAATGAGAAATTTCATGCTCTTACCATCCACCAGGCTTGTGCAAAAGTCAACAACAACCAACCACAAAAGCTTGGAATAGAAAATACAATAATAGAAACTTTTGTACCGTAGTTGCTACGAACGAGACCAATAACTAAACAGCCAATACATCCACCTATAGAATTCATAGCAACTACCCATGAAAATTGACTTGATGTAATTTCAAAGCTTTTTTCAGTATTTAAAATTTTCACTCCACTCGGAGAAGACCATCCTAAACCGATGCCATATAGCAGGCTTCCAATGCTTGCTGAAAGTAACTTTTCAATAATTATTAATTAAATTTAAATCTTTCAATTTTTTCACCTATTGCTGCTACTAAAACTTGTGATGAGACTCTGTAATTATCCATTAGAGTAATGTGAAATGTAGGATTGTCCAAGTAATACTAAAAACTCTTTTGTTTTTGCGCATTGAAGCACTCACTCATAAAAAGTTGTTGATAATATTATCAAAAAAATAAGTTTTTTTTGTTAAAAAGTTTGAAAAACAAATACTTATAAAACTAAGTTTATAAAAATATATATCTTAGGATCTCTTAAAAATATTTATTTTATCAAAATATACAACAGACAATTTATTTTTATCATTATTTTATCAAGCAGATGATTTATGATAATTGAGGCATTTCACTTTTTCTTCTCATTACAATTAATGGATGCTCATAAGGTTCTCGTAGGCGACGACGTACTAAAATTGCTGCAGTTATACAAAGCACGATCATAAGTGGAATATAAATTGCAAATGTGATATAAATGTTTGGATCGCCATGACCCCTAATTGCTTCCTTAATTTTATGCACTTCCTCTAATTCCACAATATTCTCATATTCATCATCGTTTTTCAATGTTGCTGCAACTAATTCGACATTATCTTCTTCTTCTTCTTTTTCTATGATTTGTAAATGATCTATTTTAAAGTTTCTTCCAAATATTCCAAAGGTGAAAATTTCATTTAATTCATTTGTTGCTTCCATATTGTACATTCGCAAATTTTCTTCATTATCTTCGAACGAAAATTCAAACTCATCGACCGATAGTGGTTTAATTGAAAAATCTAAAGTTGTTGGCATTATTAAAAAGCTACTGCTCTCGTTCTCATCGATTGTCGCTTTAATTTTTATAGAATGAAAGAGTACTGATGGTACAAGTTTTTCATTATTTTTAAATCTCATGCCGCACGTCATCGAATCACTTTCATTTAGACATGCGACGATTGCACAATAGATTTCACCTCCAGTTGAAACGTTTGCATAATTTCTAATGCCATTGAAAGCTATGAGTCTGTATCCATACATAATACTACTGTTCTCCTCCTCCTCCTCCTCAATTTTCTCTTCATCCGACAGTCTTGTAAAGTCGATTGAAAATTCACATACAAGTCCATTCTCATGAATAATCAAACCTTCATGAAGAGAATATGTGGGAGCTGATTTCGGTAGATTTGACCAAAGCTTTAATCCATCCATTTCAGCAGAAGTATATGGCTTAATTGTTGGCTTTTCTGGATGATATTCTGAATTGTTTACATCTTTTGGTATTCGAGCCACAATCATTTTCGACTCGTTTTTATATGAGATTATTGACTCAACTGCTCCATGCTTTCCAACAAATATCCCACTGCCAGTATTCGAGTTTGATGGTGAATTTGTTCCAGATGATAGAAGCACGATATTATTGCGATATGCATAGTGCTGTTGAATTTGAATACTAGTCAAAAATGGAACTTCCGAGAACCACATGGATGGATAGAGAATATGTGAAATATTTAAATTCACTAAATCGTATGCTGGTGATTTAAAAAGAATATCGAAACAAATAAAATGTCCAAATGTGACACCAAAGTCTGTTTCAAAAAATGACATTTCAGGTTCTTTTGTTACATTCATGTTTGGCTCAATAAATAAATTAAATTTCCGATATCTCGAGACAATACAGCCATTGCGATCGAAAACAATGTTTGTATTAAACAATAATACATTATTGTCGTCATCGCTCTCATTACGTTTCTCGACAATATTTACTAATACGTAAATACTTGCGTTTGCTACAGCTTCTGACAATTCATTTAGAATCTAAGTTTGTCAAAATTGAAAAATGTATAAAAGATATATGAAAAATATATTATAAGAACACAAATGAAATGTGAAACTTACAAAGTTTAATGATGTATAATCGCAGTCATCTGACATTTCCTCTGGCAATTCGATAGCGAACTCAATTAATTCGTCTCGTGTATTCAAACCTGCATACAAATTTTTGTGAATAAAATATAGAAATGTTTGAATTATAAAAATGTTTTTACCATTGTAATTGAGTGAAGCCTCAGAAAATACAAGAATGTCTACATCATGCTCCTTTGCTTTAAAAATCCATTTTATATATTCTTTTAGGTTTGCATCAATCATTTGCTCGGGAGCATTATTTAATTCATTGTCATGGAGCATTAAATTCTAAAACTGCTGCTGTGTAAAATTTTGAAGTCTCATTATCTGCTTCACTTTTATGTTCAACCAGTTCTTCTTCATCTTCTTCACATTTTGTTATCTTGATAAATTTTTAAAAACAATATTATCGATTGATGATTCGATTTAAGACAGAAAACAGTTTTAGATACTTACAAGATTAATATTTAATATAACGATGATAATAAGCAGAAGCTTTATCATTTCTAAGCTAACTTGTCTGTCATAAAACACATTCAATACTAAATGAAAAAGTACTTATCTTACTGTAAGATTATTTTGTTACGTTTTAAATTTGCATCATGTGTGAATTTCAATTCATAAAAAGAAAGTAAAAACTATCATAGTTTTGAGACTTCGTATTCTTTTAAACGCATTTATTAAACATTCAATGTTTGAGTGCTTTTTGGTGCTGAGCTCTCTAAATCGAATGTTTTAGTGCTCAGCACTCGGTGTTTTAGGGCTCAGCACTAATGTAAGATGTATGTTTTGTATTCGATGCTAAGTACTAAATAAATTTGTGGTTGATGCTCAGCAGTGAGTGTTGAATGTTTCGATGCTTAACAAATTTTGAAGACTAAACAAAAGAAATGTACAAAATGAATGTTTTAAAAAGTGTTCTATTAGAGAAACTTAAAGTATTATTAAACTGATTTCGCAATTTGTACAAGCTTATACGAATAAAAAAAATCAAGGTCAAGAAGAATAGAGAATAAATAAAACACAGATCTATGTTAAAAAGTTGTTACTTTTATTAATCGTTTATGTGCACTTTTTTCGGATTCATTTTATCATTTAAATAATATCTTTCAAGACATTATTTGTGGAAATGTTATATTCTATTATATCTATAGGTAATAAGTAGTAGTACGTCAAAGATCTATAAATCAAATTTTAGAAATTATTTTGATTCGAATGAATTTTTGTACGCAATTCAAATGCATTTTAAATCTTTTGTGAATGGATATAACAAAGAATCAATTTTTCCAAACAAGAATTTTATCACAAAAATATTACGACATCAATAATAATATTATGAGACATTCATAAAATGTATGTAGACAATTTTTCTTTTCTTCCTTTTAAATTCGAATAAATTTTTAATATTTTTTTCGTTTCGATTTATGTCTCTATACAGATGAGAAAATAATGTGGCAATGTTTGATCATATTGGATAATAAAAATATTTCTTGTGACATATCGGTTAACTGATGCGGTGGTGTTGCGATAAGAGTTGGTGCAAATACTGTCGCTAAATTGTGTTCAGTCATTTTATTAACCACCTGATGCTCTGCTACACTGCAATTGTTAAAAATTATAAAATTTTTACTATACAAGAAAAAAGAATTCAAATATACCGATTCAAATGTGTAATTATATATTTTAGGCAGTTGTAATGTGCTGCAGGAAGTGTTTTTACTGCTTCCTTCAATTTCTGAATGATTTCCGAATCTAATTTTTCTTTTGTTGCCGCAATAAATACAGGATATGCTTGAAATGTCACTAATGGTAGAGGCAAAAGTCTCAAATATAATTTTAATGTTCCTGTTATGACATTAATGGAATACGATGTTTCCGACATATCAGTTTTTTCACCTTCCTTGTCGAGTGCCAATTTTAAACTTTCAACTTCATCGGCAAAGCCACTAATTCTATAAATCCCTTCTTGTTGTAGACCTCTTTTTTCTACTTCTTGAACACATTTTGTTATAACAAATGGAATTTGACTTTTATGAACTTGTACAATTGTTGTTAAATCAATTCCAAATATTCCTCGTATTTTTTTCAAGTCTGGTACACATTTTGGTGGAACGCATTCACTACATTTTTTATGAGCGATAAAACCACAATCATCACATCGAACACCTTGACTTGAGAATCCCCACAAAAAGTTTCCGCAGAATTCACAAAAATTTAATCCTTTAAAATTGTTAATAGTAAATCGATGTGGTTTTTCATAAACCATTGGAAGCGGTTCATTTTCGTGATCTTGTTGATTATTTGCAATGATATTAAAATTATTATTGCTAATTGCAGACGAGCTACTTGTCTCAATAATATCAGGCATCAAAAGAGGCTGACTTTCATCATTAATGTTTACACTACTATTACTTGTATTGCAATTATTATCGATTATTTCTTGCATTTTTAAAGATCTTCTAAGTTCATTTGAAATTGCACGCAATTTTCTTCGATTTAATGTCATATAAGGAGATTGCTGAAAAGAATTTTTTGTTTGAACAAGCATTTCTTGTATAATATTTCCTGCATGTTTCTGAAGATAAAAATTGACCAATCCATCAGCTACTAAATCTTGTATTGTCTCAAATCGTTTGAAGTCTTCTTTTAAAAAATGTCCATAACTCGGATTATAATAAATTTTATAATGTTTAGTCTTTCCATCAAATCTCAATGAGAGTGTATAGTAGTCAACACTTCCAGGCGATTTTCGCACTAAAAATTCTCCATCTTCGCGATTGTTAAAGATTTCTTCAGTCTTTTTGTGATTAATTTCACCATGATATTCGTAGCCATAAAAGCTTGGACGATCAGTTACATTTGTAGTACATAAAAGTGGTTTAGGTTTTGGTGCAGCAAGTTGCAGTTGCAGCACTATATAAAGAATAAAAGAGAAAAATTATTATATTTTTCCATTAAAAACAATTAAGATAACTTCTCTTATTAAGAAAATAAATTAAACATTGAATAAAATCTTTCAACAAAATTACTTTATTACGTATGATCAATAATTAAAAATGAAACATGAAAATCTTTAAAAACTGACATAAAATAGAATTGCAAGTTTGATTAATTAGTCGTCTTTCTTAGCTTTAACTTTTTTAGGCTGCGTAGTTGATTGAGTTACTTGTTTAGACATTGATTCTCGCATTCTTGGTATAATTTCAGTGAATATCACTGTTCCAATGAATACTAGCGTTGTGCCGATCCAATGATAAATTGTAAATGGATTTCTAAAGTAAACGATTGAGAATAAGAGTGATACGAATTTGCGTAATGTGACAACAAGTGTGACTGTTAGACTTGTACACTCTGTTGTAAGAACATAAACAGAACTTATACACAGATATTGTGTCAACACATTTCCAATAAGATACAACCATAAAATAGGAAGATCAATTCCCAATATGGGGACTGTGTAAGGCTCCGAATTGTTTGCTATTATAGTATGATCCCAAATATTTTTGTAAATGAGTAAGAAGCCAGGCAATGGTAAAAGATGTGTGAAATAAAGAGCTTCATATGGATATTTTCCATAGCGTTTATAAAGTACTTCTTGATATATTCCCATTCTAGCGGATAAAAACAGAGCTAATGTCAGCAATGCAATACCAATAGTCCACCAAAAGAAAGCACTAAAACCGCTTTTATCAGCTTCTGGATTTACTTGAGTACTTTCAACTTTTGAGCCTGATATTATCGTACACGTGATTATACCAGCCGTTATCATGAAGACTGATAAATATTTTGAAAAGTCATACTTTTTGTTTAAAATAATTATACCCATTATCATATTTGCAATCAAAGATCCAGCTCTGAATATCTATAAAAGGGAAAAACATATACTCATGATATTGATGTCAAGTATAAAATTTGATAAGATTAGAAAACTCACCATATGTAAAGGCATCGGAACATTGAAATCAAAGGCATAATTATTGGATACACTCACGACAAAGAACATTGAAACTAGAATTGTATAATCTTTGAAGCCAATATGCACTTTTGCTGTGCCAAATTTTGATGTAAAAATGAATCCATGTGCCGCAATAAACAGAAATTGAAGAAATGTTATTAAATTTCCACTGCCTGGATCAGCTCTAAAATGTTAATCAATTATGATATATTATGATGATATGCAAATTTTATTTTACTTACTTGACAAGAAGTTCTAAGAAAACGACATTCGAACAACAGCCAGCAAATACGCCAAAAATTGCAAAAGCAGCTTTTGTATTCATTGATATATTATAAGCTATAATTTAAGTGCTAGAATCAACCTTGAAGTAAAATAATCAATCAAGGTTTTTTCTTGACGAAATATTTTGAACTTTACTCTTTCGAATATTTTTGCAATTCAAACATAAATGTGACTATATTTCAGCTGCTCTAAAACTTGTATCTTAAAATTATTTTTACAATGACACATATATGTAGGCACAATACTAAAATAAGCTTATTTGCTGCTGCCGACAAACTGTTTTAGAAAAATTCACACACTTTGGCACAAATCATAAATAATGTCACTCAAAAATAAAATTCACAAATTCCTTTATATATTAATGATTTAAAACCATTTAAACTTTTGTATTATGCTATTCAAAACTTTTGAAAATATTCATTTTGAACATTAATGACTAAATCGTTTTAAAATTAGGAGAAATGATTCAAAACAAATCTGATTCATAAACGATATATTTCTTTGGATTTTTACTTACAATCTACTTTCCAAATCTTGTTCACTGGTGATGATGGACTCATCATTGTTTGGTTATCCTTTTTACACACTAAAACTCATTTTAGTACTTATATTTCCTCTAAATTCAATAAAAGATTTTAAAAATGAAAGAAGTATATTTCGAATAAATATTTTTAGGGGGTCTTCAGCAAAAAACGCATGAATAAAAGCTACGCGTTTGCATCTTTCTTTCCTTTCTGCGACATCAAGTAGAATACACACGATTTTCTTAAATTTTGGTAATTGACGACGTTTCGTGTCAAATAAACAGACTTAAAAGTAAGTAAACACCTCTTTATAACTTTAGAAACAATAATAATATGGAGTACGGTTGTAATTTCTATTAATTATTGAAAAATCATAAATTTCAAAAATAGTTCTTCATGAACAGAGTTTCTAGGTTAAAAAATTCTGACATTATCTTATTTATTAACTTATAGATGCGTTACGTTAGCGCTTACCTCTTGGCTGTTTTGGGTGGAAATGCTTCCCCATCGAGTGCAGATATTCAAAAGATCTTGTCATCAGTCGGTATTGAAGTTGATAGCGAACGCCTCAACAAAGTCATCGATGAACTTAAAGGCAAGAGCATCGAAGAATTGATTGCTCAGGGACGCGAGAAGCTCAGCTCAATGCCAAGCGGTGGCGGTGCTGCTGCTGCACCAGCTGCCGGTAAGTTTTTTTACTCACAAAAATTCTTTTACTCAGCATGCTTTTTAAAATTTTAGGTGGTGCTGCTCCAGCTACAGCTGCAGAAGCTAAGAAGGAAGAAAAGAAGCCAGAACCAGAGTCAGAAGAAGAGGATGATGACATGGGCTTCGGTCTCTTTGAATAAATGGTAAGCAATTCGACAATATATTTAAAATATTTTAAGTTTATTATGATGAATTAAATTATCACCATCTTTCGAATGATGCAAAATCGTGATTTTAAATAATTTATGTCTGATAATAATATTCATCAATTAAATACATTTAACATCATATTTAATTCAAATACTAATGAAGGAATATTTAATAGGTTGAAGACAAACAAGTGTGTACTACCAACTTCGTACAAGTACAATCGAACTTTGTAAACAAAAGTTTGTAATAAATATGATCTACACACAATATTCAGAATTCCAAAAACTAGATTTTTATTTTTCACTAAAATTTGCTTTTAACATCATCTTCCTCTAAGTAATCATCATCAGGAATAGGATCTAAATTAAAGTTATTTGATTCAGTTTCATCATATTCTTCCGAAATTTTTTTAGATTTTTTCCTTTCAGGTGTGTTTCGTTTTCTCCATTGTCTCGTTTCTAGGAATTTTATAAAATTTTCTCGCATTTCAGCTTCATTTTTTAGCTTATCCACTTCATTTATAATTGACTCAGGTGTAGATTTTACTTGAGCTAATTGTGAAATAGATCTATCCAGATTTCCTTCTTGATTAAAGCTTTCCCATGCTTGTTTCGACTTATTTAAATTGGCAACAATTTTGTTCATAATTTTAGCATGATCTACTCCAAATGTGTCGTGCCTCATTGCTGGCATATTTTCTTCTATTTCTTCGTCTTGTAAATTTTCACTTGATTCAAAATCTCGCAATTTTTGTTTCATGTCTTCAGGTATTTTCATTTCAAGTACGGGTTCATTTTTTAAAAAAAGTGTTTTATCTACTGGAACAAAATCTTCACCAAAATCTGCATGTTTCAGCACAGCATCGATTTCAGCAGTTTTCATATGCCTACGATCTTTAACAAAATTGATTTGAGGCACTTCTCCCATTAGTTGTAGTACAGAAAGCTCATGACGAAGTGGTCCAGCTATTGATTTTAGGATTTTTTCAATCTTTCCATCTTCTCGCATGTCTGATGCAATCCAAAATATGTTCATTTTCTTAAAATCATTATCAACTTTCACTGTAGATATCTAAAAACAATTTAAATGCACGTGAGAAAATTTTAAAAGAACATTAAGATATACTTACTTGAAGTCCATAGCCATAAAGTTCATCAGCAAATAAATCAGTAGCCATAAGATCAGTTATATTCTTCATAAAGAGTTTATTTAAAACAGTGACTCTTCTGTTTGCCTCTTTTCCTTCTTTCATAGTGCTGCTTAATTTTGTCGGATTCACCATTTTCGGAAGTTGATTTTCATTATAAATCCAACGTCTTTTGCCTTTTTCACGTCCAGCCATGATTTTTTTAAGCACCTTCACTTGCTTAGTATTTGCCTGCTCACAGCATTTTGTCGTGTTAATTGCTCTAAATTGTATTTGAAGAAGCAATGATAAATTTATTTTCTTCAACATTTTGTTTTTATTTTGGTTAGGGGATGCATATTAAATTGTCAGTAGGGGAAATTTATAATCAAAATTTTAATATTATTGTGATTTTTGTATAAATCTATTATGTTTATGATGATATTCAATAAATCATTAGATTCGTTGCATTAAAATATTCAAGTTCTAATTCATGTTGGTTTAGAAAAGTGCTTAAAAAAGTGTACAAAAGTAAATAATAAGAAATAGTGTTGCCAAAGTTAAAGATATTTTAATACAAATCAATAGAAAAGAATGTTTTTGTGACTCTGGCAAGATCGTTAGCTGGCACTTTTCACTAAAAATCGAGCGGAAGACATCGCTGAATTTAATTGATTTAAAGCGATTAAAACGATCTAAAAAAGTGCAAAAACATTATAATTCTTTTAAAAAGATTAAAGTGCTTATAAAATATATTTTTGTTTCTGTAAATCTTTTGTACATCATTAGATATTTGTGAAAATATTGGAGGCAAAAAGAGAAGAAAGTTTCGATTGAGAAAAGAGAGATAAAATCCCCCTAAAAGCGGGTCAAGTAACTATCGGTAGAAAAAAATATCTCTGTAAAATAATTTTGAGTGGAACAAAATAAAATAAAAATTCAAGTGATAATATCGCGCTAAAGTGATTAGAATACATCAACCACATTATTAAGGATACAATAAATAACTATTCATCATGTCTCAGGCATTACCGATTCGTTTTCAAGAGCATTTGCAGGTAAAATTTGTCTCTGAAAAGTGTCTTTGCATTCAATTGCTATAAATGAAAGTTCCTCATCATCATTTTTGTGAATGTACTGTATTATGTAGCAGATTTATTTTCGACTATAGAAAGACGCCCCTCTCGCGAATAATGAAATGCATGATGATTCATATCGCTATTGCTAGTCTTTGTGATTACCATTATCACAAAACGAGAGCGAAATGTCGATGAAGTTAACTGTAAAAAGAACCGAGTGATAAGATTGAAAAATGAAAAAAAAAGTTCAGTATGTGTGGGTTCACTTCGATATATTGTAATTTGTTTTTTCCATGCACTTATGCTTAAACAATATCATTTATGACGTGAAATTTATACAGAAATTAAAAAAATAACAACATAGCTAATTCCTTATCACTTGCTATGAAATTGTCAAAATAATGACTCATTCATTGATAATTCATTATTGTCTTACACTTGCGCATGATGACACACTTAAACCCAGTTCAAGAAAATAATGATTCCGATCATTGACAGTATTAGTATTTGTTTTAATTTAATTTATATTCAATTAATTTCTCTCTATCTGCATATTTACATATAGAAATATTTAAATTCAGATAAGATAAAGTGACCTATCCCAAAGATGAATATTTTAAATTTGCTATTCTCATTGAAGTGATTGATTATTGAAACAGCGTTTATTGATTGTTTGTCTTTCACTTTTGTCGTGCTGGCAATCACTTGTTGTTTAAAAGACTACAGTCATAAAAAGAATGAAAACAGAATTATTCTAAGAAACGAAAATGATTCTACTTCGTTATATTTGTATTAGTTTTCCTTTAAAAGATCATCTCATAAAGGGCTTCAATACCTGCAATACTAATAAAACTTACAAGTGTATATACTTACACAATGTTCTTCATGTGTATCTTTCTCTCTGATGATTCATAAATGTTAACAATACATATAGAAATGTTATACACTGTTGTTTGTTAAAATCAACTTATGTCTATTCTGCTCATTTATATGTGTAATTTTTAAATGTTAACGTGAAACATGCTAATTAAGCCGGTTAATTTTAAAAAAAAGGCTTTACAATTTTTTATTCTCATATGGCTTTTTCTGCTGATAATACTAATAAAATTACTCCCTTAATATTTCTATCATATGATGTTGTTCCGGATATTCATATCAGCGTTCTTGTGTATTTTATAAATAATATAAGGAATATTGTAAATGTGAAATATGCTTTTTCACTTGAGTATATTCTGTGTGTATAATCTAATTAACTATAATCATCTCTCACTTATCATGATTATGATTACGATATCTTCATTTTCCCTATGGAAACAAATGTGATACATGTTCAAACAACAGTTTAAAATATTTGACTTTTTCATCACTAAATGTAATTGATTTTAAATGTATATTAGATTAATGTTTAAATGTCAATTTTTTTAAAAGAATTTTTGACCTACTTATTTCAAAATCTTCTTTAATTTTTTCATGACATTATCTATATTCATACATTTTCATGATCCAGTATAATTATATAAAATATTCATGTTCTTAACTGTCACAATAAAATATTTTTGCATAACGTTATCGTTCTCAGCAGTCTCATAAAAGATATAGAAAGTACTCGACCACGGATCGGTGTACTTTAGCGCATTTTTGTCGCCCAGATCAGT